>WEKX01026322.1:254-27231 GCA_013390025.1 Pitta sordida
TGTGAGGGATGCCCCGGGGTCGATGGTGTGAGGGATGCCCCGGGGTCGATGGTGTGAGGGATGCCCCGGGGTCGATGGTGTGAGGGATCCTCCGGGATTCATGGTGTGAGAGACCCCAGGGATCGATCATGTGAGGGACAACCGGAACCGGTGTTGTGAGGGATCCGCAGGGATCGATGGGTGTGAGGAATCCGCAGGGATCGATGGGTGTGAGGGATCCGCAGGGATCGATGGGTGTGAGGGATCCCCAGGGATCGATGGTGTGAGGGACACCCGGGGTCGATGGCTGTGAGGGATCCGCAGGGATCGATGGGTGTGAGGGATCCCCCAGCACCGGTGTTACTAGGGATGCCCCGGGGTCGATGGGTGTGAGGGATCCCCCAGCACCGGTGTTATTAGGGATGCCCCGGGGTCGATGGGTGTGAGGGATCCCCCAGGGATCGATGGTGTGAGGGATGCCCCAGGACCGGTGTTGTGAGGGATCACCCGCCCGAGCAGTGTCAGGGAGCTGCTGGTGCTGGGGACCGGCGGCTCCCGGCTCCCATCCGGAATGTGGAACACAAACCACGGGAGCGGCGGTGGCTCGGCTGCTCCCCGGTGTGTCGGGAAGGGAGAGCGCGTTTCACGCACCATGTGCTCTGGGATGACCCACTGTGGTCCCTCCCGACCTGACGCAGCTGGTGATTCCGCAGAAGAAAGTGTGGCTTTGCTAGTCCGAGCACTCTTGGGCAGAAAGCTGTGGAAAGCTGCTTTACCTGGTCACGGCTGTCGGAGAGAATTGCGCTGTGAAATTCCCTAAAACCCAAACTGACACTATCCAGAGTGGATGTGGCTCGTGTAAAGGAACGGCGGAAAATCTTGGTTTAAAGGTGTTATTAGGAGACAGGAAATATTGTGGAATGTCTGTGGGTGCTGAGTAAGCTCATCTTAATAATTAAATAGCAGTTGCTTGAATAGCTCAGGGGGTTTTTTGTATGGGACTCAGTGGAAGTGAGGAAAGCTGCGCACAAAAGAGGAGATTGTGTAATTCATCACAGGCACACAACTTTTTGTGAATACACTGAAGATCTCAGAGTTAAATTATAATCAATCTTTTTACCCTTAGATAAATTAATATGACAGTAATTTCTAATGTATTTTTGTAGAGGAAGGCTTTTGATATTGTATCAGGAGTAGTAAACACGTGCTGCAGGTAAATCTAGTGCCACCTTATGTGTATATTGCCTGAACACAGACAGCTGTAGTGTTCTGTTGTGACTTTGCTCCAGTTGACAAACTGCTCTGACTAAAATTTTCCGCCAGCGTTATGCCGGTCTTGCGGGGAAGTTTTGAGCAAATTTAAGCGACTGTTTTTATAAACCTTGTTTGCAAAAAAAAAACCCACCAAAAACACCCGAATTATGTGGCCATGTCTTGTGTGTAAGGGGATTCAACATCCCTTTGTCTCAGAATTGTGTTTTACCCACATCCTGTGCAGTTGTAATAAGAACATTTTGTTTACTCAGCCTGACTGGGTTGTGAACATTTAAAGGACTGTCACTCGCGTGTTCTCAGTGGGGAGATGTCACAAATTACAGCCTCTGGGGTTTTCAGCTGCAGCAGTGAGAGCCAGGCGAGGGTGTCTCAGGGATTCCCCAGCTGTGAGCTCCCCTGAGCCAAGGGAACCCCTGGGGAGCAGACTGAGACTGAGGGGACCATGTCTTGTGTCTCTCCACTAATTCCAGCATTCCCAGGGTTGATCACAGTGAGCTGAACGCGGTATTTTAATGCTCAAAGTAACTTATCCCTTAGCACACATTATCACTCTCATTTAATATAAAAAGAGGCAGTAGCTTTTAAGAAGTTCCCAAAGTCCTCTTTGTGCTGTACATCAAGTGATGGATGTGAACATTTGTGCCTCCTGCTGTGTCGGTTCCAAGTGCCAGGAGGATGATCTGAGTAATTTCCCACTGGAGCTCTCAAGGTTTTGAAATTTCGTTTTATCTGCGAAACAGTGATAACTGCAGTGTATAAACACCCGGCAGAGGGAGGAGGAGCTGGGGAGAGGAAGTTGGGCTGTCACCAGCACATGGTTTGTCCTGCTGGGAGGGGCCACGCTGTGAGTCACACGCGGCCGTTGCAACTATTTCAGCTCTCCTTAAACTTTGGAGCAAATGGGCCCTTCCAGTTAGAAACCTGTTACATGTGAGACCCTCGGGTGGGGAGAAGAGTCTTTATAAGCAGCAAAATCATGTTGCAAGTGGGAAGAGTGTAATTTGCCCTGCTTTGAAGTATTCTGTGCAGAGGGGGTTTCTTTCCCCAGATATTGATGTTGTAATTTAATATTAGTCCCTGTACTGTAGTATTTCCATATCTTCCTTATTGATAATATTAAAGGCAGAGGTTCTATGTTTTCTTTCATTCATCAGTGAAATAAAAAAAATCATCTGTTGTCTTTGCTTATTGGCTGCTTTATGTGTTATGCTGTTCTGGAACAGTTCAGGCATATTTAATGAACAAGAAGATAAAAGTTTTGAGCAGCTCTTTGACCTTCCTGAGCTCACTCTACCTCCACCA
Source organism: Pitta sordida (assembly GCA_013390025.1). NCBI lineage: Eukaryota > Metazoa > Chordata > Aves > Passeriformes > Pittidae > Pitta > Pitta sordida. The sequence goes on from WEKX01026322.1 coordinate 2,811, forward strand.
CCATTTTGCAGCCCATCAAAAACCAGGAAAGTTTTAAAATCACGTAATCTCTATTGTTGAGGGAGGGTTCCCCTCTGACATGTAGTGAAACACCTCTTCACCTCTTGTGCAAATTCTTAAACCTGAGTCTGTGATGAAAAGACACGAAAAATCCCATGGCCAAATAATTTCAGAAAAAAAAAAAACCTGCTGCAAAACTTGAGCTTTGGTAGCAAATTGTTTACAGTTAAGTCGCATTCTTTGGGAAAGGAAGAAATATTTTTCCCTTTTTTGTCTTGGAGCATTTGTCTCCTTATCCCCGGGTTATCCTCAGGTTGCAGTTCACTCTCGGCAGTCCCTGACAAGCTGTGGTTAGTGCAGGGACAGCTGTGACACAGGGGGACAGCGAGTGGCCCTGCCACCCTCTGGCGTTCTGGCCTGGGTACATCTTGATGTTCAGAAAACTTTTCAGAAGTCGCGTGGTTCAGTAAGAAAAGGACCAGCTCCTTTCTCTTAAATACATTTGAGGAATAAAGAAAACACAGTGTTCTTGGTCATGGAGGTGGATTTTTAGGTGTTTTTTTTAACTATGGAAAACGTTGCTTATCTCCAGGTGCTTGTGGAGTTTACCAAAACTGAAGATCTTCCACATGCTCTTCATGACCATGTCAATCCTTTAAGTAAAATAGAAATGTGCCCACAATTAGTATTTGTCATTTTGAATGTACCAGCAAAATTAAAACCAGTATGTAGACAAGTTTTTGTTGTGAATTAGGCCGGATAAATAAATGTAAAATGTCTCATATAGTAAAGGAGATGACTGAATAGTGTTCCATTTGATATCCCTGCATTAACTTTAAAACAATTTGGTGAACCTGTAAAGTGGGTACAAGTAAATACATTTGGTGTCTGTTTCCGCTTCTTCAAATTCTTCAAATTTCATGCATCTCTTACCAAAGAAACAAAAGTAAGAAATATTTCCGGGGGTGAGGTTTCTGTAGGTGTTGAAATTACACGGCCACTGAGCCTTTTGGGTTTGTTCCATCAGAGAATTTAATGTTAAAAAGCTCAAGGGAATGAAGCTAAAAAATTCCTTAGGGAAAGGTATTTTAAAACTTGTTTTGTATTTTTATTTAGTTTACAGCCATTTGGAGGATACGTTACACACCTTTCAGTTGGAGCATTGAGGCTAGGACAAATATTTTAGTAAATTGTGTTTTATGTGATTTAATCTTCTGGTTTGTGACGAGAACGAGGAGGACAAGAAGAGCTGGGGGGGGAGGGTGTTACCCTCACATGTTGTGGTTTTCTGCAAGTCAAGAGGAGCCCTTTTAAGTGTCAGATGGTGAAAGTTAAAGGTGTGATGTGAATGTGAGGGGTAACCCCTGATTTCTGAGGGAATTTCTAGTCTGTATCAGGGTAACTGATAATTATTCGTCTGTAGTGGAGCGCAAAATAGAGACTGCAGAATATTCAAAGTGAGAATAGGTTTAGATTAGGTATTAGAAAAAAAAAATCTTCCCTGTAAAAGGGTCGTGAGGCCTCACAGGCTGCCCAGAGAAACTGGTTACCCCATCCCTGGAAATGTCCAAGGCAAGATTGGATAGGGCTTGGAGCCACCTGGGATGGTGGAAGGTGTCCCTGTGGAGTTAGAACTGGATGATACTTCCAACCCAAACCATTCTGTGATTCTCTTGAGTATAGAATTTCTTCTTTTCCTCTCCCTGAATTTCTCCTTCTGGATGTGTGGAGGATAAGTAGCTGGATATTAGTCCCCCAATTTGACACACTAGCAAACGTGTTAGTTGTCTGATTTTATGCCTCTCCTCATACCCCTTGCTCTCTGAGCTGCTGAGCTGTTGGAAATGAAACACATTTATCACACAAACATCATGGAAGATAATAAGACAGAGCTTTGTTCCCAATCAGTAGTGAAGGTGGCTGGAAAAAAATGGTTGGGGAGAACAGAAGCAGATTGTCCGGAGGAAAGAGCTTAGGTAGCTAATGACAAAATAATCTTTAGCTGAGAAGAATCCTCAAACACCTGGAAGCACATCTGGTGTGACAGGAGACTGCCAGTGTTCTGTATCTACACTGTTGCAGACACAGCTTTTGGGGAGGGCTAAACTGGCTTTTGGGATGCTGCTGGAGGGAGTTCTTGTTTTCCTGACATTGAAGCTTAGTGTAAAAATTGACCAGCATTTGAAAAAGAATAATTTTAGGGTTTTGTTTATTGTCTGGTCTGCTGTGTCACACAGGGCTGCAGATATTTGTGCTGGCACAGCTGAAGGAGGAGTGACATGCAGGTGCAGGTGAGATGAGCAAAAGGGAGCGGGAGTGACTTGGATCAACTTTGTTACTGAAAAACACTCATGAAGTGAAACGTTCATTTACTCAGGTAGCCTTCCTTTATTTTTACTTTTTTTTACATATTAGTTTTTCAGGCTTTCAGATGATCCAAGTAAACGTTTTTTTAAATCGTTCTCCAAAACACTCCTGGTTTGTTTCTTGGCATCACAGTTTGTTTTATTTCTGTCTGTTACGCATAAAGGCTAATTAAACTGGAAGTCAAGCGCTTGAATTAGGGAATACCAGGATTAAAGCTGCCTTTGCAGGATTAATTTGGTCCCTTGGCCTTTGTGTATGTCGCAGCCTTGGTTACAGTTAAAGTGACAGAGTTACATTGCACCGAAGCTCTGCCTGGTTCACTGCACACCAGAGACTGCTCTGAGCATAAAATGCTTCTCTCTGTTACATGTGATGGGTTGTGGGTGCTCCAGGAATAAAAAAGGACAGTGTGGAAAGAAGGATGGGTGACTGTTGGGCTCTTTGGACATGTGGATTTTACACCAGTCTCTGCTGGTTACACTGGATTACTGTTTAAGGGTGGACAAAGGGACACACAATAATTGCGTGGTGCTTATTCTGCCAGTTTTACACAAAGCACAAAGCTCAGGCAAAGCAGATTGAAATGAAAGATTCTGAAAATATTTCAAAACATTTGACTAATCCACTTTCTCACTGTGTCCCTGAAAGTGGGGGTGATGCAGCAATTTGTATTGGGTGTCTCTACACCTCTGCTTCAATTCAAGTTTCCTAACCACGCTGTTGATCTGTTACCTCCATAGTGCTTCTGCAAGTTGCATCCCAGGTGAACCACTTGAGTTTGCAAACTCATGTTCTTCCAGAGGAAGCTTAAGGAGAAGGTGCCTTCCTGGAACACTTGTTCTAATAACACTCCAAGTGCTGATGGGTGCTCAGACTGTGGAGCTGGATTAGGGCCAGTCAGACTCCACCACTTTAAATTGCAGTGGCCTCCACAAAGGAGGAAGGTAGTGAACCATCATCCTCACCCACTATGATGTTTTAAGCAAACCATAGAAAGCAAACCAGGCCAGATGGGTTTCTCAAATTAAGATTGACTGCACTGCTTTTTTTAGGTAGAGGTGTGGGGGGATTGTGCATTACCTATAACTATGAAAGGTGAACTAAGGATAAATTAGTGCTCAAGAAATGACACTGCAAGACACTGAAACAGTTGAGACTGATCTGGAATATGCGGCGAATTCTGCTTTGGCTATTGCCATGACACTGAAGTAATTTGGTAGTTTTTGTGTAGAAGTGGTAGCTCAGTCCTTGATCTGATCAATGTCTTGAGGCACCATATGCGGCACCCTGTAAGTCATTCTCACTTAATACCAATTTAGGCTCTGACCACTTATTTATATCCATTAGTTGTAAGGTTCCCCACCCTTATTTATTAATCATGGTTACAGCTTCTTCGTGTTTTTATTTTATTTTGATAAACTTTACAGTTTTGCTTGCAAGCTGATGAACAGTGAAACCTTTTTGTTGTAGTAGCAGACGTCATATATAAATCATAAACTAAAGAGTAATTTCTCAAATCAGCTGTAAAAAGAAAACAGCTTTTAACAGATGCATCATTGACTTGTTTTACTACCACCATGGAAGAAGGGAGTACAAAGAGTGCCCATGTAAAAAATAAAAATTGGAATTGCTGATTCCTCTGTGTGCCTGTGCACAGATATATGAATTCAAATTCCTGCCACAGAATTTCTTTGTTTAAACTCACTTAAAACCTGATTTTCTTCTTTTGTTAAGCTCCTGTCAGGAACAGTGTATTTACTGAGTTATTGAGTGCAGTATGACTCCATCCTGCAGTATGGAGTGTGGGCCGCTTTGAAGCACATGGAACATGGGGATTTCTGCACTGCAGCTTAATTTGTGCTTATTGTGCTCTTGCATGCATCCAAGGTTAACTGCTCCTCAGATATATGGGTTGTGGGCACAAAGTGCTCTTCTGCTAATGAATAAAATGGAGCCTTCAGTTCTCTGATTGCTTTTCAGCCACAGCAGAGCAATGCAGGGATACCTCCGTGAAAACTATGACATCTCCCAGAAAGCAGATCCTGTCAGTACAGTTTTAGGTGACACGTATTTGATAGCTAGAAGTATATAATTAACAGCACTAATTAAGCATACACAAACATGATCATTTTAGATTCCAGACAATAGTCCTGGTTCCTTCTCCCTTCCCAGTGTTAATGCCCTTTCCATCATCCTATTAAAAGTGACAACAAAACCCCCTTAATTTGTTTAGTCAGCAGGAGGCTGCCAGGGCTGCTTAGCCTCAGAAAGATGAGTTGGTATATCTAAGCTTTAGATACCTGATTCAAGAGTTAATCAGTGCAGTTGCTCCTGATAAAACTGGAGATAGAGAGTGAAATGATTGAAGAGTTCCTGCCTGTGGACAGGTATATTGCAGCGAGAGAACACAGCCCATCTGTCTGTCCTCTGGTTAGTTGGGTGTAATATTTTTGGTGTAAGATCAGCAATTAACAGGGTATTTGAAATTGGGCAGATGATCAGGTTCTTCCCGTGCCTGTGTTTCTGTTGGAGCAGACAGTGATGTTTCAATTCCCATACCTTTTCTCCAAACCAGCTGTTTCCTTAATCACTATTCGATAGCGGTTTAGCCAGTTTACGAAGTACAGGAGGGATTAGATGTATCTACTTTATCTCTTACAGTCCACACAAGGCAACCTGCAACTTTGTTGTTGTTGTTGTTCTTTTTCAGAAACGTCAGAATCATGGAGGGGCTCTTACATTACATAAATCCAGCACATGCCATTTCCCTTCTAAGCACCCTGAACGAGGAGCGCCTCAAGGGACAGCTGTGTGACGTTGTGCTCATAGTAGGAGATCAGAAATTTCGAGCTCACAAGAACGTTCTGGCCGCCAGCAGTGAATACTTCCAGACTCTGTTCACAAATAAGGAGAACGAGTCCCAGTCAGTGTTTCAACTCGACTTTTGTGAGCCGGATGCTTTTGATAATGTGTTGAACTACATTTACTCTTCATCCTTGTTCATCGAGAAAGGTAGTCTGGCGGCTGTGCAAGAGCTGGGCTACAGTCTTGGGATATCCTTTCTTACAAACATTGTTTCCAAGAGTCCTCAGGCTCCTTTTCCTGCTTGCCCTATCAAGAAAATACTGTATCAAGATGAAGATGAAAGTAGTTCTCAGAAGAGAAGCGTCATAGTCTGTCAGAATAGAATTGAAGCACAAGCGAAAAGTCTAAATCAAACACAACATGACTTAAGCCATACTCCTAAACCTTCGCCCCCTGTGGCTGTCAAAACTAGCAGCAGACCACAAATGACAAAACCGACTGAAACCCTTCACAACTTATCACTGACTGAAAGGAGGTGGCTGAAAGAAAGTCCTTTGAGCTACACGAAGGTTCATGAAACTTGTGGAGCTGTGGAGGATCAGAGCAGAGGTGCTTTAGTGAAAAGGAACACGGTACTGCCTCAGATGCCTTTAGCAGAGAAAGAAATTGCAAGCGAGGAGCCAGGAAGCAGTGGTCAGCTTTTGAGAGGAAAGGCTGTGGAGATGTCACTGAAGAGACCACGTCCACCAGTCCTTTCTCTGCGTGGGGCATCAGAATCCACGTTTTTCTTGCGAGAGGCAGGAAAAGGAAATGGTCAAGGTGAAGACAGGAATTTGCTCTACTACTCAAAGTTAGGGCTGGTAATCCCATCCAGTGGGTCTGGCCCAGAAAACCAAAGTATTGACAGAAGTGGGCCCCTTGTAAAAAGCCTTCTGCGAAGGTCACTGTCCATGGACAGCCAGGTCCCTGTTTACTCACCTTCCGTTGACCTAAAGTCTGCACAGGTGTCATCGTCCTCCTCACCGGGAACCAGTGATTCCCAGAAAACATTTAACATTGCATCTCAAAAGTCATCCTTGAAAGATTCATTGGAGAAGTTGGTCTTGGATGAAAAACCACAGGTAATACACCCACATCGCCTTAGGTCTTTCAGTGCCTCTCAGTCAACTGAGAGGGAAGTTGCTTCCCCTCTCTCCGAGGTGCGGATAAAAACTGAACCGAGCAGCCCACTCTCGGATCCTGCCGAAATTATAAGAGTTACAGTGGGTGATGCTTCAGCATCGGCCAATAAAGACTTTGCTTTTAAAAATGAGGAGGATCGTAAGGACCCAGGTAGACTCCCAGCAAAAAGGAGATTTCAGGATGACAGAATGCTGCCGTATAAGAAACTGAAGGCGGATGAGCAGGGCTCTCCTGGGTCAGAAGAGAACTTTGAGGAAGACTCAAGCCCTACGCACCTTGATGCTGATTTTCCCGATTCTGATGCCAGTAAAGATGAATTCAGCGAGATGGAAGAAACGAGACCAAATAAAAAGTTTAAATGCAAACACTGCCTTAAAATTTTCAGGTCAACAGCAGGTCTTCATCGTCACGTTAACATGTATCACAATCCAGAGAAGCCCTATGCTTGTGACATTTGCCACAAGAGGTTTCACACCAATTTCAAAGTGTGGACGCACTGCCAGACGCAGCATGGAATTGTGAAGAATCCCTCACCAGCGTCCAGTTCGCACGCCCTTTTGGATGAAAAATTCCAAAGAAAACTGATCGATATAGTGAGGGAGAGAGAAATTAAAAAAGCTCTGATTGTGAAACTAAGACGTGGCAAGCAGACCTTTCAGGGCCAGTCTGCTTCACAAGCACAACAGGTCATCAAAAGAAATTTAAGGTCGAGAACCAAAGGGGCCTATATTTGTACCTACTGTGGGAAAGCTTATCGTTTCCTCTCACAGTTTAAACAGCACATAAAAATGCACCCGGGGGAGAAACCCATTGGAGGGAATAAGGCTCCTAAGCAGAAGGATCATATTCATCTTGAAAGCCCAGTGGAAAACAAAGAGGTCTATCAGTGCCGTCTCTGCAATGCCAAGCTCTCGTCACTTATTGAACAGGGAAATCATGAGCGGCTCTGTAGAAATGCTACTGTCTGTCCTTACTGCAGCCTTAGATTTTCTTCCCCAGAGCTGAAGCACGAGCATGAGAGCAAGTGTGAGTACAAGAAGCTGACTTGTCTGGAGTGTATGCGCACCTTCAAATCATCCTTCAGCATCTGGCGTCATCAAGTTGAGGTTCACAACCAAAACACGATGGCTCCGTCAGAGAACTTTTCCTTACCTCTCATGGATCACAACGGAGAGGTAACGAGTTCCTCAAGATTGACTCCGCAGTCCGAGCCCAATAAAATGAACAATTTTGTGGCTGCAAAGGAGGACGGTGTGTTCAGCGATTCGTCAGAACAAATCAATTTTGACTCTGAAGATTCCTCATGCCTGCCTGAAGACTTAAGTGTCTCCAAACAGTTTAAAATCCAGATCAAAGAAGAGCCTGTGGATGATATAGAGGACGAGGTCACGGAAACGAGCCGGGAGCCTAAAGAAGCAGTCTCCAAGAAGGACGCCAATTTGTGGCCCTGTGAAAAGTGTGGGAAGATTTTCACCTTACGCAAGCAGCTGGAGCGTCACCAAGAGCTCCTGTGCTCGGTGAAGCCGTTCATTTGCCACGTGTGTAACAAGGCCTTCCGAACGAATTTCCGCCTGTGGAGTCACTTCCAGTCCCACATGTCACAGGCTGCGGAGGAGTCCTCAACCAAGGAGCCTGAGATCTGTCCACCAGCTAATTCCCCGTCACCACCGCCCTTACCCCCACCCCCACCACTCCCCAAAATCCAGCCTCTGGAGCCGGATAGTCCGACGGGCTTGCCGGAAAGCTCCAGTACTACTGAGAAGTTGTTCGTGCCCCAGGAGTCGGACACGCTCTTCTACCACGCGCCGCCACTCTCGGCGATCACGTTCAAAAGACAATACATGTGCAAACTCTGTCACAGGACTTTCAAGACGGCTTTTAGTCTCTGGAGCCATGAACAGACACACAATTAGCTTTAACAGAAGCCTTGCAAAGCTGGCTGGGGTGGGGGGGGGAGGCTGTGTTCAGGGTCTCAGATGCCTGCCACACAAACTAGGAATTCAAGAGGATCAAATCAAGGATCATGAAAAATCTGGAATTTGTGATGCTGCTTGGATTGGAAGGTTAGGGGAAAGCTAACTTGTGGTTAGTGGGTGGAAAGCAGAGTAATTTGAAATACTGTGGTCTGGGGGTCTAACAGGAACAGTATGGATTTTATTTCATGTAACACTGAAATACGATTGCATCTGGATTGTATGCATGGATCTTCATCCCGTGATGTTGGTGTGTGCGTGTGTATTATATATAAAGTTATATATTAAATGAAAGAGCAACAACAATTGGGATTCTAACTGTGAGCTTGTAGTAGTGAAATACTGTAACCGGCTTCATTAATTCGTCTTTTAAAAAAAGGAAACCAAAACACAAGCTCCATATAAATAGTTGCCATGCACTGGCAGTTGGGGAGGAAGTGGATGGAGTGTCTTGCTGTATTGACTTAGGTCTTAGAAACCTTTAGCAATAACAAATAAACCTCAAGTTTAAGTAATCCTGATGTTATTGGATACGAATGTTTGCTATTTTAAGGGAACATAGAATTGTTTTGTTGTCGTATGGAACTTGTGCAAATTGAAAATAGATTCTAAAGTCAGCAATATTATTACTAAGATTTTATATAAGAAGTAGCAGCAAGTCTGCTTTCAGCCATTTAATTGTAAGTTTCTAAGGAAAATCAAGAGTGGGGGTACTTTGCTTTATATAATGTCCCAAAGACTAATTTCCTATGGATACTTGGGTAGCTGAAGTCATTGTGTAACAGCCATCATGATGCAAATGGTACTGTTTATAACATGAACTGGGGGTGAATGGAAGTCAGACAGCTTTCATAGTTTTTGTTTCCACTATTTGTACAACTGTTTGTAATTCTGACTACAAAGGAATGTATAGCTATTAACAGGAGAGAAGCTCATCAAGGGGCAGGAGATGAGTTGTGTTTCTGAACACAGTCATAAGCTTGGCCACGAGTACAAAGATATGTTTTAACAAAACCTAAAAGTGTAAATATTTATATAGACATCTGTATAAATGAAGAAGTATGTATTTGAAATTTGTATTAAGCATACATATCCAGCTCAAAGCAGAGGAGAAAATCACACTACAATCACTGCATTTTATGAGTATAATGCCTAGAGTAGTTCTTTCTGCTGCTTCTCTATCGTATGTGATACTGTGTTGCAATTTTCCAATTTGTTGAGAGTTGTGGTAAAAATGGGCCGCAGATACTCCCTGTGGCTCCATTATTTTGCCTCAAATCACAACTGGAGCATTTAGTGTGAGTAGGATCACACATATTTACCAGGAACTATAGCAAGGGTCCAAATTTTTCTGTAAGTAAAAGAAATGCTCACCCAGAATTAGGAGGTGAACCAGCAGTGAGAAATTCTTCTGCTGGAATTTTAAGGGAGCAGTGCTGGATTGGAGTGAAGGTAAATGATGCAAACAACAGTGTTCATGATCCTGACCAACCTTTCCCCCTGCAGGCCTGGGAGAGGGGGGTGTCATTCCACACTGCTGAGGCAGAGCCCAGTCTGTGTCCACTGGAACCAGTTTCAGGGGGAGCAGGAGTGAGGCTTTAATTCCCTGGTGTAACCATGTGTATGTGACTGTTTTTGCAGTATCCCAAACTCAGAAGTTGGAAGAATTGCAAGCTGACACTAAGATTTAGCAAAATTAAGCACAAGTGTGATTCCCAAGAATCTGAGGATGGGCATCCTTAATCAGGCACACACCAGAGTAGATTTTTCTCAGTGAAAGCCCAAGTGTGCCACTTTTTTCCAACAGATTTTAATTCTTTAATTCTTTTTCCTGTAAGTTAAGTTTAAAAGAATTATCTCAGGATGGACCCCTGACCTTTTATTTTTTTTTTCCCAGCTACCAAAAAGCTTGCAATGTTAGTTTCAAGCCTCTTCTGCTTCACTTTCTGCTGAAATCTAAAATTGTTACTAAACACTTCTAATAGTAACATGTTCTTTTTTTTTGCTCTTTCAGGCAAATTGTAGCTGAGTGTGATTAGGCCAATTTGCTTGAACAGTTAAACTCTTTCAGTGGTATTGCAGTTAAACAAGGTACTTGTGTAATAGTGACATTTCCAGTTACCTTTTTATTTCTCCTAATATGAATAAATGTCTTTCTTTCCAGAAACAGTTTTTATTTAAAATGGTTATTGCACTTATCCTGATTTAAAAAAAAAGAAAAATCAGAAAAAACATAAAGCCTCGCTAAGTATCTTTTAAATGTATTTAAGAAATCTGTGCATATAAAATATGAACATGTTTTTGTAAAATGGCTCCTGAGTTTCCCCCAGTGATTCCCCCTTCACAACGTTCTGAAAGTTTAATTTTTAAAATTCAGGGTGTTGTCTGAAGGAAGGTGGCACTGAGCTCAGCTGGGGCAGAGCCATCTCACTTCCAGCTGGGATTCTGCTCTGGGATTGGTAAATTCTACGTGCTTTAAATCCAAACCTTGTGCAACATCTTTGCAGAAACCTTGACCTTTTTCACAGTGTACTAAAAAAATCCATCAAATATTTTTGGTCTAAATAACCTCCTAAATTTTATTTCAGGTATTTTGGTTTGTTTTTTTGCAGGGGGGTGTTAAAATTCTGTTTTCAACTTTGAGTGTGTTCTGTGTGGTTTTTTATTTTGGGGGGTTTTGTGGTTTGTGTTTTGGTTTGTTTTTTTTTTTAAATTGGTTCCTGTTGTTTAGTAAAGGAATTCAGGATCTCTAAAATTTAAATATGAGATGTTTATATAGCAGTTCTGGTTTTCTATTAGCTTTTATACAGTATCTTAAAAAGCCCTTGATAGAAGTGTTTATTTTGGAGGATACAGAATAAATATGCTTCCACTTATATAACTTTAATATATGTTTTAAAAGTTAAATTATGGAGAAAAAAAAATGTTAGTTGCTTGTTTATAAATAAAGGTCTTTTGAAGAGTGTCTAGTTTGGCCACAGCCAAAATAAAAGGCAAATTTATTGATACAAAAGCCTGTCTTCATCATATTCTGTTTAATTTTATAGCTGTGTACTGAAGTGACACAAACTTAGAGGTCTTCTTAAATATAAAAAAAAAAAGTGTTTTGCTTTTTTTTTTCTTAAAACTCGTGACAGGAATGTGCAGATGTTTTAATATATAGACTAGAATCTAGAATCCTTTTCTTTTGTGCTATTTTTATAATCTGTCAGATAAATCTCAGCGAACTGTCCTGCTTCAGTGGAAGTGGAGTGGAAACTTGTGTTGCATTTAAGAGGAGCAAGGTTGAGCCACGAAATGTATTTTGGTTTGGGACTTTTTTTTCCTTTCAGGCACCGTGTTGGCAAAGCCTCTAAGCCTGTGCTTAAGTCCATTAAGATCAGTCTTAATTTCTTTTAAACATCCTTAATTTCTTTGCTGAATTGGGACCATGATCGACCTCGAAAGTGAGGGATGGCGGCAAATGATACAAAAATAAAATCACTCAAAAAACCAGATTGTGGTTTTTGGAAAAGTTAAAACCCGTTTTCCTCTCCATAAAACCTGCAGATACAGCTGGGGTGTAGTTTTACAAACACAGAGGATGTGAACCAGGAATTTTGCCTCTCTAATTTTGGAGCTTTTTGGCAAGGGGGAGCGAAACACCCTGTGGCAGGTCACTGAGGAGATAACCAGCGAAGTGAGTGACAGCAGAGCTTGTCTGGGGTGTTTCAGAACTGAGATGTTGCCTTATCTGTGACCCCAAACAGCTGTAAGAGGCCTGTCCTGCATTTCCTCTTCAGGCAGGAACATCCAGGAGATATTTTTTCTTATTTTTTTCTTGCCTGATGTTTGCTTTCCCCCAAGCAGGACGCTCTGCTCCAAAGCTCTCCACAAACTCTCTTTGTGTTCCAAGCTTCCAGTGTCAATAGTTCCTCCCCTGGGATAAGGACAGACTGCCTAATTTCTTGGCTCTAACACTGAGGGTGCAAATACCTGGCATGAGCCTGTATCTGGCATGTGCCTATACTGTTCAATGAAATTGTTTACATTTTCCTACCAGAACATTTAGATAAAAATCAAAACAAGCTGAGGGGATTGGGGTTTGTTTGGGTGGGGGGGTTGGTGTGTTAATTTTATTTTTTTTAGTATTGCCATTGATGCATCAGTGTTAAAATCTATTTCTGTTGTTGCTAAATGCAGCCTGATAGTGTTTTTAATGCCATTGATCCTTGTTTATTTAAAATGACTCGTGAAAATCTGTACTGTAACTGCTGTTCAGAAAGGGACACTGTCAGGAGGAAGGTTGGATACAGAAAATGGACTTCCCTGTATTAGAAACACTTGATATTAACAAAATCAAAGAGTTTAAAAACTAGTCAAGCTGCCTGAGCATGAAAACACCTATTGCAGGCATCCTCAATTGTCTGTAAGGATGTCTGGAAAATGTGTCTGAATTCTGTGGTTGAGCTGATTTTTCGTGTTGTTTTTTCTCGCTGATCCAGAATAATCCACTCGATCCAATTTTTCCTATTCCAGGTTCTCAGCAATACTCTTTACCTTTCAAAGACACAAGCTCCCCCTGTTGCAGCAGCATCTTTAGTTCAAATACACACAGAAAACCACAACAACCTCCCTTTGAAATGTAACAGGCAGAGTGTTTTAAGGCTGGTTCTTGGCAGTGTCCCTTTTTAGAAAGCAGGAAATCAGGATCACTTTTAGTGCTTGAGGACAGGGGAATAGTTTCCTACAGTTTCTAGAAATTGGAATTACCCCATATATTTGCTAGAGAGTTTTTCCAGTTAGTTACACAAAATCACTTGTCATTTTAAAGGATTACAGAGGCGAGAAAAACCACGCTGGGTTTATAATCCTGTGTACCTTATATATCCGTTCAATACACCAGGAGGGGTTTTTACTTTTTTTTTTTTAGGACTGAGACTTAATAGCTTAAGGTGACTTTTTTCCTTTAATGTAATGTAAATCCATTGCTGCTTTGTACAACTTTTTCTACTGTGTGTTTTCTTTACTTAGATCTTGACTAAGAAATGTTGGCGTCCAATAAACTTACACTTTGTTTCTTTTGAGTGACTGTGTCTTCTCCTGGAATCTGTTGTCAGTGGGATGTTGTTGTACATCCCGTCGTGTCTGCGGGGTGGGAAGTGTGTTTGTAAAAAGCAGCTTTTGTTCTGTTGGATGTAAAGGCTACTTTTACATTATTAAAATAATGCCTTTTGGTTTGTTTTAGTAGATGCCCCACTGAACCTTTGGCTGGTAAACGCAAGAAAAACAACTGTTTAGAAAACCTTAAAAACCTGATCACGGCCCAAATTACTCTTCCTGTGAAATCAGTGATGAAAAGGGAGTTTGTAGAGGGAAGGTTACGTCAACTGAGTGTCTCCTTCATATAAAACTGGAGTGAACCACGTGTTTGAAATGACACAGTTGGGAATGTTGTTGGTATTTTGCAGTGCTCTCCTCCATAGCAATTTTTCCCAAAGCTTTTATTTCCCTCTTCAAAACACCCTGTGGGGGAATGTAATGTGTGGATTCCCATGGTGCAGAAAATTGTCTTTTCATCTTTTGGGAACAGGGTTTGCTCCGTTCCCCTCTTCAAACTAGAGGAGACTTAAATCACTTTCCTCCACTTCTTGTGCTCCACTTCTGTCCTTTGCCATTTCTCACTTGTGCAGTTTGGTCAAACCAGTTCCACTCACGTTTAATAGAAGAGACAAGGCCTGAAGAGTTAATCTCGCACAAGTTTCATACAAATCACTGACTGAGTGTCAAGGAACAGCCTCAGTGGGATGGATAAGACTTGCAGCAGGAGGATGTGCTGAACACTTCCCTGCACTTTTGACCCCAGTGCTTGTCACTGTGTGCACTGTTGTCACAGCGAGCGGGGCAATAGGTCGGGTGAAACGCAGGGCAGAGCTGCAGTGCCAGCTCTGCCAAAGGGCTGGATCAGGGCTGGAAAGGGCACTCCAAGCTCCAGAGGGTTGGGCCCTCTCTTTGAAAGCCGGGACAAAGGGTTCCTGGCCTGTCCCTCTGTGGAATTTCCCCACATCTCCCAAGTTAGGTGAGCTGGGGAAAAGGCAAAGGAAGACAGAGACTCATTCCCCCTTTCAGAAGAGAACTCCTCCAGCTCCTCCTGCATCCAGCTGAGATGGACAGACAGTCCCCTCTCCATGACTGTTTCAGAGCAGGCAAACCTCTGCTTAAATCCCTCACAGAATGCTCTCAAGGCCATACAGCCTGTGTTTGACCTAAAGCTCAAGAAGCAAATTGAAATGATAACAAGCCACTGATAATGCCACGAGCATTGCAGCTCTTTCATGGTTATTTTTGTTCCGATTCCTGTTGTCCACTTCTAAGACAGTTGCTCTGCAAACAAATTCAGTAATGTTTAGTTACTTTTCCATTCATAGGGTATTTCCAGTTTTCACTCTTCTCTTAATATACAAACATTAACAGAAGCTTCCTTACTGTTAGATCTACATGGATAATATTTCTGTTTCCAGCCCTGAAATACTCTGCTAATAAAAATTTTCCCGGTGTCACCTGCAGTGAAGCAACAACTCTTATTCCCCCTTCATCTCACTTGTGTTGAAAGTACAACGAAAGTTACTTTTTCCTAACAAAGAATTTGCTTTAAATTGCCTCTGCAGTTTTGTTAAACCCTTAACAATTTGCTAATGCCTTGTCAGTCCAGGATCTGGGATGGATTCAGCTCTTCAGTGCCATGGAACAATGGTTGTAGTCATCAGTTTAAGATGATAATTCAGGGCTCAGGTACTCATCCAGCAACCTGCATCTCTCCAGTGAAGTCCTGTGGTGTTAAAAACAAGGCAGCAAGACCTGCTGGGGTTACTGACACGCAGGGATGCTTCTGCTGGAAGGAAGAAACTTGAGGTTTGCAGGCTCTGCAGGCAGGTGGCTGAAGGAACAAAAGGCAACGAGCCAGAAGAAAAGGTCAGAGAAAATACAACGACAAGAGCAGAAGGATGTAAGAGACAGAAGAGAGCCCTGCCAAAAAAACAAGAGGAAAAAAAGGCAGCCTCTGTTTCAAGGTGTCCTTCCTAATGAATATGGCTGTTTTGTTTCCCAGTTTTTCCTTTCTTCCCTAATGAATGAGGTATTCCTTAGATATGACACCTCTAACCCTTTTTGGCTGAGTGGAACTGCATCCATTACCCTTGTCATCCATTTCTCTTTGCTATAAAGCCCATGAAACAGTTTAAGGGAAGAAAAAACTTCCCAAAAGCCTGTTTAATAATATTTCCTTTACAGTCTTGCATCGGGGAAAGTTCTTCATCCTAGAAGACTGCAGATCCTGAGGGCTTCTCCAGGTGTGCCAACTATGGCTGTGCAGCATTTGCTGCAGCCTCTTCTTTACTCCTCAACCAGCTGAGCAGCCAAATGCTACAAGAAGGAAATTTTGCTTTGTTAGTTTGCATTCAGGTTACTTGTTTCAGGGAAAAAAAAATGACTGAGGCATTTATAAAGGCATGTGAATGCATTTTTCTAAACACGATGAAAAAAAAATTAATATAATAGTATAATGTCCTCTGAATAAATCCGGGGGAGACTCACAGATATTAAAGTGAGATTTGAAATTGGATAGTTTTTTATGAAATATTACTGAAAAGCTTAAGAAGAGGAGACTCACCTAAATCCTTCACTTTATGGAGATGATCCTATAATCTCTTTTGTCCCTCTAATGCTGTGTACAGACATTAGGAGAAACCAGACACGGAAGACTACACCATCACAGCCACCTGAAGAGCCACACTGGAAAGCATCACCATAAAGGTGAATCCCTCCCTCTGTATGTTTATGTATGTATATAAAAATACATGTGAGTGTGCTTAAATACGGCTCAGTTACATGGAAATTGGTTTGGAGAAAATTCCCTGTTCAGCCAAAGGTTCAAAGCTGACTTCCCTGGTATTTCCTTCCCTAGGCAATGTGGTTTCTGCCTGCCTGACAGCTGGGAATGAGGGTGAGGTGTATCTCCAGACTCCGGAATCCTTGGCTCCCTGTTGGCACTGCCAAGGAGGGAGGAGGTCGGTCTATCCCAGCCTAAGAAAACGCAGGAGCGTCGGTTGTAGTTCCCCCCTGTTGTGGTAACCTGCAGCCAACATATTTAAACATCATGTGAACTCATGACTGAAGATTTCAAAGCTTTTTGCCCTTTGCTGGTGCCATAACACGTTGGATTATCCTTGGGTTTGCATGACTGTGTTGTGAGTGAGCCATGTGCTCGAGACTCAAGTGTTTTAGTCTTAGCCCAGTGCCCCTAGGATGGACAAATAGACACAAAACTGACACATCTCCTTGGATTTTCTTAGCTCTCCAGATGAGTTGCAACATTTTCACTGTTCTTCAAGAGGGTCCTGAGGTTTTTCAAAGCCTTTCTTTCATACTCTTGCTTTCCCATAAAATTCCTTGAAGTGCTGTTGCCCTCAGTCTAAAACTTGAAGGTCTCTTTTCCTACTTATCCTTTCTTGCTTCTGATGCCCAACGTTCCCAAAGCCAGTTGTTTCAGTGTCCTCAGGCAACCTTTCGTGGAAAATTCATGGAGACAGAATCACCCATCGTGTCCAGAGTGTGGTGGTTGAGGAAAGCAGCCCCGACTGCAGGAGCCTCCCAATGCTAGCACCGACACCGCTGGTGATCCTGGCGCTCTCTGGTGGATGGAATACAACCGGTGAAAATAAAGGAGGAGAAAAAAAGATTTAAAAAGCTTATCTGTCGTGTTTTAATTTCTGAAAGCTCACGTATTTTACTGAAGTTTGGTAAATACATTTCTGAAGAGTCATCGTCATAGAAAAAAAAATAATAGTGTCAAAAATAATTTTCCTTTGTCCACTGCAGTGACAGATACAAGTAGTTAAAGAAACCATCAGCAATTCCAGGCAAAATGTCCGTTGTTAGCCTTTGTTAGTTTTTGTGAAATCGTGGCCACTTAGGAATAGATTAATTACTCGTTATTGAATCATGGAATCACTGAAAGGTTTGGGTTGGAAGGGACCTTAAAGATCATCCAGTCCCACCCCCTGCCATGGGCAGGGACACATTGCACCATCCGAGGTGGCTCAGAGCCCCATCCAGCCTGGCCTTGGACACTTCCAGGGATGGGGCAGCCACAGCTTCCCTGGGGAACCTGTGCCAGTGCCTCCCCACCCTCACTGTGAAGAACTTTTTCCTAGTATCTAATCTAAACTTACTCTCCTTCAATTTAAATTCACATTTGGAGAGAGGGAGAAGTGCAATCCTACAGAGAAAAGCAAAATTGTTACATTATGGCAAAATGGTGACATTCTGACTTTGGGGTTAAACCATGGCCCCATAATGGGCTGCATTTCTGATGCAGGAATGGCTTCAAAAGAGAGGACAAGTATCCAGAGTGTACCTACTTGGGTCCGTGGTTCCAATAGAATTTAAACTTGGCTTTGCAGCTTTGCTTTATGTCTAAATACATAATTCAAAATTATGACTGGTCAAAACAGAACATTGTGACTCATTTGCTTTGAAACTTACCCAATTTGTCAGCAGTTATATTCATGGGGCATGGTTGTTTTCCCAAGACATTTTTAGGACCAGGCCTGTATATTAATAACATTTATAATAACAAGACTAGGAGAGCAATTTTCTGATCTAATGAAAAACTCAGCTCCTGGCAATATGTCTTCTTAAGCAATTAAGAGATGGAGGCATTTGGGCAAGGAAGAACTAAATTACCTCAATGAGCCGAAGCTTTTCCACTATGAGGCCACACTGGTGGACATGTGACTTTTTCTTTGGTGTTTGGATAGATCAGGTATCTCCTGGTTTTTCAGGAGAACTGAAAGTAAGAGCAGTTAGTCAACGTGGAGGTGTCACCATCTCTGGCTTTTTCTGTATGGAGCAAGATTCCTTTCTTAAGAAGAGGATGTTTTCTGGAAGACATGACTTGGGGGGGATTATTCCAGATCAAGAGCCACCTGGGTGCCAATGTATCACAGTATCACACACAGTATCACAGTGTAGATAAGGCTGGAAAGGACCTTGAAGATCATCTAGTCCAACCTATAATCCAACTAACCTATCCTCTACATCTAGATCATATCACTCAGCACCTTGTCCAGCCTCCCCTTGAACACCTCCAGGGTTGGCAACTCAACCACCTCTGTGGGCAACCCATTCCAAATCCGGATCACTCTTTCAGTAACAAACCTCTTCCTAATATCAAGCCTAAACTTTCCCTGCTGAATCTTAAGACTGTGACCTCTCGTCCTGTCCCCAGAGACCAAGGAGAAAAGACCAACACCTGCCTGGCTACAACCTCCTTTCAGATAATTGTACACAGCAATAAGGTCGCCCCTGAGCCTCCTCTTTTCTAGGCTAAATAGACCCAGCTCCTTCAACCTCTCCTCCTAAGGATTATCTTCCAGCCCCTTTACCATCCTAGTTGCCCTTCTCTGAACTTGCTCCAGCACCTCGACATCCTTCCTGAACTGAGGAGCCCAGAACTGAATGCAATACTCAAGGTGCGGTCTCACCCCAATGCCAGCTCAGAGGGTGGAAGGATGTGCATGTTACCTGTTTCTGCACAGCAGGAAAATGGGTGAGAGAGAGGATGAAACGCTGAATGTCAAAGGGGAAATGATCCCCTCCTGCATGAGGAGCAACATGCCGAGGGATGACATTTCAGGAATGAGGATTACCAGGTCTGCTTCTGCCAGCAGAGCCGGCAGTGAGGAATGTGCAGTGGTATTGCCTCAGGCTGACGCTAAAATCTCACCATGAGGTGTTTATAGCCACCTCATAGTAAAAGATTGCAGAGTCCTGGGATGCTGAAAAAAGCTCTGCTGGCCAAAGTGTAGTTTTGTCAGACTAAGCATATCTTACACTATTATCCTGTCCTGATAAAGCACTTGCTTCAGACTTCTCGTTAGACTGCATGTATGGCCTCGTGCAAGCCTTCTCTTCCTTTTATGTGTATAAAATACACTCTGTAGCTCAGAGACAGAGAATTAGTGTGAAAGGTTCGGGTTGATTTTATCTCTATGCATTTTAATTCTATAATTTAGTTGCAGAGACTGAACTTGGTTGGTTGGTTAGTTGGTTGGTCAATGTTCTGCTCACATCTTTAGAAATGAAATTGATTGAAATAACTGTGTATCATCCTGTCCCCTTTGCTTACATGTGTAACATGTGACTCAAGGTTATCTCAGATCCAGCATTTTCCAGGTGCTAAATCTGAGTTTATGCCCCTCTGTGTCCAACCCATGTCAAGCCCAAGCCACCCTTCCACCCACCTGCAATAAATCTGAGAGGTTCAAACGAACTGTCAACGTCCTAAAATTCTGCCCACATTCTGTCTGTGGGGTGAAAAAGAGCATCCAGAACAGATGAAGAACGTGGCTGCACTAGTTAACGAGTGAGATGTTTCTTTATTATTCATGTGCCTCAGGTAGCTCTTCCAGCAGAACATTCTAGAACTGCTCTGACATGGCTCTAGGTCAGAGGAAGCTCCAGGTCTGCAGTTTTCTTCTCGCCTTTCCAAAATGGAGTGAAACAGTTAACAGAATTCGTACTTCAAACTATGGTGTGATGGGTGAGCTTCTGAATGTTCAGAGAGGGCTACTCCAGGTTCGCAGGTGCATGAGAAAAGAAAATAATTATATATCAACTACCACATATTTTTGGTATCCTTCCCAATTAAAAATGTAAAATATTACTAGTAACAAGGTAGCTGATAGGGTTCTGTGAAGGAAAACTGTTCTTAACATCTGAGTGTTGTCTTTTACTCTTTCTTGTGATTTCACGTTCGCTAATTAGACTCACAAAATTCCTGCCAGCTGAAGAAAACTGTCTACATGACATATGTGGGGAACTGAGCCATGGGACAAGCTAAGGACAGGTTTTTTATTTGAGGATTTAGAAATTCACAGATTTTAGCAAGATAGATATAATTTGGAGACTTAGAAATGTAGAGATTTTAGCAAAAAGCTAGGAGGTTTGGATTTAGAAGAATTAGTAGGTGTTAGAGGCATTTGCCAGGTCTGGAAAGTTAAGGTTGGATATTAAAAGCAAAAATCCTCATTTCCCAACACAGAATGGCAAACAGAACAGAACTTTAGTGAAAACACGAAGCAAAGGAATGTGAAACATCGGAGCTGGTTTGTCAAAGGCTTAAAGCAAAGTGTAAATTCATTACATAATGCTGAAGGGATACATATTCATGAGATGATTTGCATATGTATTATACAGGTGGCAAAATTGGGGTGGGGCTCTTTTGGCACTCCCAAGGAACACTTTGCTGCCTGAAGTGGGTTTAATCCCTGGTTCCTGAGGCCAAAGATAAACTTTTGTGTAGCTTGCAAGCAGTCCTGGAGTCCTCAAACTGATTTCTTTAAATCATTTGTCTGCCACGATGCAGTGCTGTATCAGAAATTCCTGAGCAGACAAGCTGGTACAGCAGAGACTGGTTTGGATCTTAAAATTAAGCCCAACTAATCAATCTGGACTCTCAGCAGGGGCAGCTCACCTACGTACAGAGCTGTCCCAGCGTGGCAATTCCCTCTGGCTGGGAATCCCTGGGGATCTCAGCAGTTTTCTCTCTGGTATCATGCAGGTGTGCTCTGAATCACCTGCCTGGAGCGTGGCAGGCAGAAGGCAGCTGGTCAGTGAATGAAATATGGGATTTCCCTGTGTCCCAAGCAAGTAATTTTCCTGTATTCATACAGTAAACTAACCGCAGCAGACAAAACCATCCTCTGGCCCTGTCAAGTTTGCAGCTTATAGGTGCTAATGTGGGCAAGGTATTTGTAGCACAAAATTATCAAATTGCTTCTCTAGGCAGCAACTTGATCCTCCTCCCAGAGGCCGAGCCCTCGTATTTTAAAACACTGTATTAAGAGTCAATATCCCTTCAGGAATCCCAGGCTACAGAGACCAAGGTGAGAGTATGGAGAAAAGACCAGGTACTTTTGGGGGAGGAGGATGAGGTCAGGGAATAGTTAAGCAAATGGGACATATGTAAGTCTATATTGGCCCTGATGTGACGGGATGCACCCACAAGTGCTGAGAGAGATGGCAGATATCACTACAAGACCCCTCTCGATCACCTTGGAATGATTGTGGTGACTGGGAGAGCTGCCCAAGGACTGGAGGAATGCAAATCCTACTCCTGACTTCTAGCAAGGCAGAGTGGAGGATGCCAGGAGTCATCCTCACCTTGATCCCTGAGAAGGGGATGGAGCAGCTAATCCTGGACACCATTTCCAGATACAAGAGGAGCAAGGAGGTGGTGAGGAGTGGTCAGGGGGGGTTCACCAGAGGGAAGTCGTGCTTGACCAACAAGATAAATTCCTACAATGAAACTATTGGTTTGGTAGACAAGGAGAGAGCAGTGGAAATTGTCTAACAAAAATCTGACACTGTCTCCCATAAAATTCTCATGGAGAAGCTGATGAAGCACGGACTGGATGAGCAGACAGTGAGGTGGATTGAAAACTGGCTCAACAGCTGGACCCAGAGGGTGATGATCAATGGCACAAAGAGTAATAGAGGCCTGTAACTAGTGGTGACTCCAGGGGCCAATACCAGGTTCAATCCTGTTCAACAGCTTCATTAATGAGCTGGATGGTGGGATAGAATGTACCGTCAGCGAGTTTGCTGGTGACACAAAACTGGGAGGTGTGGCTTGCACACCAGAGGGTTGTGCTGCTATCCAGAGGGACATGGACGGGCTGGAGAAATGGGCTGACAGGAACCTCATGCGGTTCAGCAAGGGGAAGTGCAAAGTCCTGCACCCAGGGAGGAACAATTCCAGGAACCAGCATATGCTGGGAGCCAGCTGGCTGGAAAGCAGCTTTGTGGAAAGGACCTGGAGGTCCTGGTCAACCACAAATTTAATATGAGCCAAAAATGCCCTTTCCAGCAAAGAATGCCAATGGCATCCTGTATTGGATGAGGAGGAGTGTTGCCAGCTGAGGGAAGCAATCCTTCCTCTCTACTCAGCAGTGGTGGGGCCACACCAAAACCGCTGTGTCTCCACTGGAGGGAGTCCAGTGAAAGGCCACTAAGATGATTAACAGGCTGGAGCATCTCGGATATGAGGAAAGGCTGAGAGAACAGGGGTGGAGAGGTAAGACAAGTCTCAGGAGGTATCGTATCAGTGTGTATAAATGTCTGAAGGGAGGGTGCAGAGAGGACAGTCAGGCTCTTTCCAGTGGTTGCCCAAGTGACAGAACAAGATGCAAGGGGCACGAACTGAAATCCAGGAGGTTCCCTCTGAACATAAGGAAAAACACCTTTTTACTGTGGGGGTGACCAAGCACTGGAACAGATTGGTCAGAGAAGTTGTAGAGTCCAGGGAGATATTCCAAAGACATGGTCCTGGACAACCAGCTCTGCTTGAAACGTCGGGTTGGACCATACGACCTCCAGAGGTCCCTTCCAACCACAACCATTCCGTGATTCTGTCATATACATGTACTTGCTTCCTTTTTCTTCTTACCTCAGCTTCTAGCCATGAGTGTGCTCGAAAATGTCCAGCAAATAAGTGTTTGCTGTGTGTTCTATGAGCCCACACAGCCTCTGCACCTGCACAGCTCCCCTGGGACACAGGCCAGAGCCAACACCTTGGGACCCTCGGGAATTCCGCTCTGTGATCCATAGCACACACCCCAGTGGTCTGGAATTTCTGTTTCCAGGCTAAGCTTTTAAAGGATCGAATCCCAAGTGGAGCAAAAACTTACAATGGCATTTCTCTACCAGCCTCAATGACTTAATCGATGGTTGTTTTTGTATGTGGATTGGAAAAAGAATCAGGCGAGGTTCTTTGGCTGGGAGCTGCCAATGTAAACCCATGTAAACAGACACTGGGTAAACATGAAAGAAACAGAGCAGGCAAAAAAAGGCAGCAGAAAAATGAGGACACAAATAGTGGTAAGCTGATAAGGCAGCACTCCGAATAACAAACAGGAACTTACTGAAAATGAATGTGACAGAAATAAAAAATCCTGGAACTTTTATTTACTATCAAAATACAATTTCCTCCCCTTTATCACAAACTTCCTACTGATAACAACAGTCATCCAGCACAGTCTGCAGAAAGTATTTAGTTCTGAGTTGATGTTCCAGGCTGCAGGTCACAATGAAACACGGAATGGGGTTTTTCCTCCTTCCAGTGAGTTAGATATCCTCAGCAGAGGAGATAATGAGGCACTGGGAAGAAAAAGGAAGCTTCTGTTCACCCTTCGATAGGAAGCAGGGGCGGGGGGGGGGGGGAAGAATAAATGTCTTGTAATCTCTGTAGCTGTTCCCTCAGTGCTGTGAAGGTTGACCCCAGAACTCCAAGCGTTACCTTGGCATGTAAAAGGGCGCCTTCATGGACTGTTTGCTTGGGTCTGAGGGGAAGCATGGCACTTCCTTTGTACTTCTGCCAAAAAACAGGTGAGTGTGCCTCAGCCTCCTGGACACAAAGATTGGATCATGTTTCTTTTCTGGAGAGAAAGCCAGGCCCGTCTGTAGCCAACCCACTGTGCCCACAAGAAACATTAATTGTGTGAAAAGATGTGTGGGGTTCTTCACATGACTATTTGCAGTTGCTGCTTCATGTACAAATGGCATCACTCAGTAACACCAAGGGAAGGAAAACATTTCCTTTGATGAAAAAACACCAAAAATTATTAGTTTGACACCTGAGTTTTCAATGGGCCACCCACTCTCTATATGAAACTGCCCCTTTCAGCCCACCCTTGGGAGTGTTCTCTGCCCCGTACAGCAGGTGGTTTGGGGGGACAAGCGACGGCTCAGGGCACATCCGCACCCTCCTGGCCACTCCCAGGGGAACTGAGTGCCCACTCCAGCCCTTTTTACCCCTGGTGACACCAGGAGCCCACCCCGAGCCCCTCGGATCCCCAGGGCACCGGACACCCATCCTGAGCCCCTCTCTTACCTCCCTCTACCCCAGAGGCAGCAGGTGCCCATCCCAAGCCCCCTCCTCCCCCTGGGGCACCAGGTACCGCCCATCCCGACCCCCTTCACCCCACTCTACCCCTCGGAGGAACCAGGCGCCCACCCTGAGCCCCTCTACCCCCGGACCGAGCACCCCCCCGTGT
>WEKX01026325.1:0-29873 GCA_013390025.1 Pitta sordida
CCAGGGGTGGAGCAATGGGCGTGGCCTACTTGCATATTAAGGACCTGCACTTCTTTGCGAGTTTAGTGTTTTGCGACGCCCATGGCCTGTCCCGTTCCTCATGAAGGATGAGGTATAACTGTATTTGGAACCACTGATAAAGTCAACAGTTATGATAAGTGCAGCTGCACAGTCTGTCCCTTTCCAAAGTGCTAATTTTCCAAGGTTACTTCCCAAACTTGTCCATGACAATATGAAGAATCCTGTCAACACTGAATGTCCCTAAAATTGTGCTCCAAATGGATTAATGACCTTTGCCATGGCTTGAATATCAGCACCCCCTAAAACATCTGTTTCCTTTCCATATTATAGTATGCTTAGTTGATATTATTTATTGCTAAATTTTTATACAGATATGCTGTGAATGGTATTTTTTTAAGTATTCAGATCTTGTGAAGGTTCTGCTTCTTTTAAAATCAACAGGTGATTAGTTGTATTTTTTTTTAAAAGAGGTATAATAAGCAGGAAGACTATATACTTCCTTTTATTCTGCGAATTTCTATCTCCTCCTAGGACATGTGTCACAAATTTTACCTGTATGGATTATGACTCTTTGTCCTCAGCTCCCAACTTTATTTGATCAACACTACATTGCCCTGCATACAGAGCAATGTAGAAAGGCATACGTACATTTATTAAAGGATTAAATAGGTTATAGTAAAAGGAATTTAAAATAAAGTATTTTCTAAAGTTGTGCAAGTGGCTGCTGCGGTATAAAATTCATGTGGTTGGTGCAGAGTTATAATACTTTTTCCTTAAACTAGTGTTTTATTTGGCCATGTACCGTCCACAGGGGCCACATGATGCATGTCTTTAAAGAAGCCTTGCCTTGCTAGAGAAAGAATTCTGTGTATACTGATAGCATCTGATGAGAAATTCTTTGAAATTCCATTTTGAAGGAGTATTTTGTCCTATCTCCATTCTTTGATCTATTGCATTGCCTGCTATATTTTATTTCATTGATAAGGTCCCACTTGCCATCTTTTCATCATGGATTTACTATTCCTATCTCCTTTGTCCCCCCTTATAGATAGAATAATCACTTTCAGGCTTCAAAAATCAAGCTGGCATCTGTTGATTGATGTTATACTACAGTTTGATCAGCCCATGGTTAATTCCATCTTTTTTTTCCTCTTAGGGCAAAAAAAAGACATCAGTACTGAGGCTGTTGAAGCTCAAAGAACAACAGTCTTTAATATAGTGTGTGCTGGGAGGTAAATTGATTGGAAAACCAAATCTCACTGGGGAAAACAAGTGTAGTTACTGACCTAGATACATATAAGAAAATTGTGCCTCTTTCCTTAAAACATCAGAGACCCAAACAACAGGGGAATATCTCTTCAACATGTTATAGAGACAACTTTCTTCAAGTAAAGCTATCTTGGAATAGCCCCAGGATATTCCTGTTGTTGCATACCTTTTGAGGAAGTAGACTTCAGTGCAATTAAGTGTATTAGTAATAAGGCAGAGCAAGAAAAAACACATGATCTGCAGGAATACAAATATCATTGAATATTCACATAACATGGGTTAGAACTTTATACAAATAAAAAATATAATTGCCACTCAGTAAGTGAGAGACTTAAGAGTTAGAAACATTCTTCTCATACTTTTGAAGGAAATTCGTGAGAAGGCTGGCATATCTGAAATTGTTCATGTTCATTATTCCCATGTTACTAAACAGTAAAACTGAACACGTATATCCCTAAGTGAAGCATGCAATGTAAATGAGCTAGCTTTCCTTTGACACTTTTTCAAGTGTCTGTGTGGACTTCTGAAGTATAAACAATTTTTAATGCTTCTAGACTGTACAAATAAATCAATAATATTGAAAGATAACAGTTTCAAAATGCATCTTTTGAGAGATTAATAATATGATCAAACTCAGCACCCACAACTCACATGATGGCTCCCCCTGGTCAGTAGGATTCTGCCTCAGGAAGAAGGGAAGAATTTTTGTCCCTGTAGAGGAAATACTGAAAGTGCAGAGAAAAGCTTGACAAACAAAAAATTTACAATCTATCTTGAAAAGAGAAGAGAAAGAAATAAACAATGAAGGTACAGATTCAGAAATGACCTGAAATGCAAGTGGAGAGCATAACAATGAAATTCAACCAGTTACTTCAGTTTTATGGAGGGGAAATCTGGAGCAGCTAAAAGACTTAATAATAGCTTTGGCTTCATTGAAGACTATAGTTTAAATCTTTGGAGGGGTTTATTTTGAGTTTATTTGAGAATGTCCTGGATCAATTAAGATGAAGTATGAATTAAATTTAGAAATACTTGAATAATATACAGAGAGAGAGAGAAATAAGAACTTTACTGGGAGAAAGGAAAAAAAATTAATATAAAAAAAAAATATGTTTGAACAACAACAATAACAGTATGTTAAAAAAAACAACCCAAACCCACAATGGAACAATGACAACTGTAAACAAGTGGGAAAATAAACAAGCACGACAGGGGTGCCTAGTTCAAGGGAAAACCAGAACACCTCCAGGACTCCAGGGGCAGGAGAATAGGGTTCAGGGTAGGCAAACCAGTGGAGTAAACAGCCAGTGGTCCTTTCCCGAAATGTCCGAGGGGCTGCAGGGAGATCCAATGACCAGCAGGGGAGAAGCTGCGCTGAGATGAGAAGTCAAAGGTCCACATGATCCTGGGTGAAATGGCAGAGGTGAAAACAGGGCATGCTCAGTCCTGAAAGTCCATGAACCTCCCTGCTGTGAGCCCAGGAGCTGCAGTTATAGGGCCTCGGGCCCCTCCCATGTCACATGCCTTGTGGGCGTGTCTTCACATGCCATTGGCTGTCACTGAGCCTGCCCTGGCCCTCAGGCCCTTCCTCTAGTCACATGCCTTGCCAGGAGGGGAAGATAACAAAAGGAATCCTCCATTGTTTGTCCAGTGAAAAGGAGAAACCCCCTCCCCTGGCCACATTCCTTTCAGGGGAGGGAAAGGGAGATAAGAAGAGATACCTATTGTCTGTTCAAGTAAAAAGGAGAAAAGTTTTACAATAAAACAAAAGGCCTCTCCCCATGACATTATGTTAGTAGAGTAGCAGACAATATCGAACAATTCAGTAAAAAGAATAATTGGAAATATAGGGACTTCTCATAAAATGCATCTGCTATTACTAATGATCATAAAAAGACAAATATTATAAAAGATGTACATATGCAAATTATGTAATTTGGATTATGTGGTTTGAAATGCATTAGGGGAATTAGCAAATGAATGTACCCCACCACTGAAAGATTGTGTTGGAATAGTCACTGAAAACTAAGAACATACCAGAAAAATAAATGTACTACTGGTTTTAATGTGCACAGAGCATCCTAGCCTGCCCAGGCTGAAACCAAAACCTGCTATGTTTATAAATAACACAGTTTCTTATTATTGAAACAGCACTTACTGTATGTTGGTTAGTTTTCTATAAGGTAGAAATCCACTTTAGTATAGTGGTGAGTGTCCCCACCTCTCATGCAGGAGACCCAGGGCTCGATTCCTGCTGGGGAGGCAGTGGTGTTGTTTAAGAGTTGGACTCAATGATCCTTGTGGGTCCCTTCCAACTCAGAATATTCTGTGATAAGAAGCATCTGTGATAAGAATCAAAATTTAACATTTCTCTGACTGTCCTCTAGTAATGATCAGACACCTGGGAAAATCAGTAATACGTAGTTTTAAAAAGTAAAATCTGTTCAAATAATAATCAAGAGTTTAAAGATAATCATAGTCCAAAGTAATCTCTATAGAAAGACAATTCTGGCTCTCATATTGAACAAACAGTGTTCTATTATTAGAACTTAAATTTAGATTACTACAGACTGATTTACTAGTTAAATTTTCTGAGTGCAGTCATAAATTACTGAGTTAATAATAAATTAGTTACAATTTGTCTTCTCCATCACTTGGATTTTCAATCCAGATTCCTTATCTATTTTTAAAGTCTCCTTTAAAGAAGTACTATCAACCTGATTGCAAAGTGTCTATTAAAAAGCTAGAGAGTATATGCGAGTTGAAAATATTATTGTCATAAAATATCTAAACCCCATAAATTTCTAGAAATCTTGAGGGAACTCCAGCCTTCTTCTCTTAAGATCTCTGTACATTACGACAGTCCCACCTACCTCAGAAAAAAGGGGAAAATCCTGGAGAGGTTCACAGCATACAGAACCTGTTCTCTTAAGGGAAAATCTGCTGTTACTTATTTTCATATAATGTTCTGACTTTTCTAAAGAACAAAGGACTTGCATGACTGCATATGTAGGCAGTACAAATTCTGATTTTAAGCACAAATCTATTTTTTTTATTTCATAGATTACCTGATTTTTTTCTCTTGCTTTTAATGTACTTTCTCTGTAGGAACAACACAGGAAAGAAAACCTGTTCTCGAGGACCAGTCTTAATGTCAGAAAAAGCCTGTGTCTCTGCCTCTTTTCATAATCAAAATCATTTACAGGCTCAAATCCTAATCTTTCTAATAGACTCAACCTTTTCTCAATAAATCACTGAATTTTTTTGTCCAAATTAAATGAATAAAATGAAAAAAGCAGGGACTTCTAATAAATGTTTCAGTGACATACCTCCAGCTTTAACCACTGATAAGACAATGCACAGTATGTGCATAATGACACCTTCACAAGCAAATAAATCATAACATGTAAAAAAATATCTTTCAAGTACTTCAGACCATTATCTAAAAGGATATTTACTGGTTGTGAAATGTCAGCCAAGACCTAATTGATTCACAAAGCCCAGTATTTTTTCAGCATTTATGTCTTTGGACATAAAGGATTCTTTGACAGTAAAATCGAGAAACTTTTCTGGATGTTACTTTGGAAACCTTCCCTCTCCTTTCATGCACTTCCCAAATAGGATAGTGATCTAAGATATATTAAAATGACATGACAACAAAGACTGTGAGCACCTAAGACCAATATTTAGACTCTAGCTCCTTTCTAGACTAAACACATTTTTGTTTTTGAAAAATTCACATTTTTGGCCTTATATTTCTTATTTCCCCTGTTCCACCTCATTTCTTCCTTTCTCTCCTCTGCACCCCCGTGTTATTAATGTGCTAGACACTCTGGAAAATAGGCTGCGTAGTCACTGTGTGTTGTAGATTATGGTTATAAAATTTTCTGTCCATCTTGTAACTAGAGTGTTATTACTTCCACATTGTCCTTTGCAGATGATGGCAGTAAACTCTAGAAATTATTATTTTTTTGCGTTCCAATAAAATAAAGTTTGCCTAGAGCTGCTTTTAACAATAAATAAATTAATAAGAAATACTTACCGTATTATGAGCCTTCTCTAACTCTGGTGAGTTAGAAAATGTCTTAGAAATCATCCAACTCTAAATACTACATCCATCATTCTCCATATTTCTGGTATCTGTCTTATTAATAGTTTCCAAAGACAATTCTATTGCTATGTTGGGTTCACCTCCAGGTCCGCCATAAAGTTGGGTGTAGGTGTGACCTTCTAGTCTGGTTTAACTGCTTGCATTCAGATATGATTTTCTTAGGACTCACTGAAAACTTAGCAAAGCTATTTACAACACATTGCTTTTGCTATAGTATTACTATTGCGTTACTGAGGGGCAGTATGTGCTATTAACACATAGCTGAAATCTAATGCCAGAGAGTCTCAAAAATCAACAGTCTTGTTTCCTATTCAGGAAACGATCTTTCCATTTTCCTAGAATCACAGAACAGTTTGGGTTGGAAGGAACCTTTAAGATCATCTAGTTCCAACTCCCCTGCCATAGGCAGGAACACCTTCCAGTATATGAGGCTGCTCATTGCCCCATCCGACCTAGCCTTGAATTATCCTTCAAGGGAAGATGTTCTTTTTAAACGTACATTCTATCATTTAAAAAGGAAAAAAAAAAAATATCATTGAGAGAGTGTGTAATAAGGTAATGAAGATACCTTCCTTCTTGCCTTCAGTGGCTGAACTAAAAGCCAAAGAAAATCTCAGTGATTCAGTACTGGTTGGTTGGAAAATAGGATACCCATCCTGAGAAACAGAAACACAGTGAATCCTCCCTGTATTGCGACTTCTCCTTCACAACCTCGCCCATTTGAGAAGCAATTTTTTCGCAGTCCGACTTCCGGGGTCTGCAAGGTTCCCCAGAGCACGCATGCGCGGTGCCTCTGCTTTGCTGAGGGGCGGTGCTGGCTCTCCCTGGGAGGTGGGATGGGCCCGCCCCCCGGGGAGGGCATGCAGGGCCGGTGCACAGTTTCTACAGCTCAGCCTGGTGTTTAGAGCCCCGCGGGAGCCCCGGCAAGCCGGCAGCCGTGGCCCCGCAGCAGCCCCTGCCCCGCAGCAGCCCCGGCCCCACGGCAGACCCCGGCTCCGCAGCAGCCTCCAGCTCCGCAGCAGCCCCTGCCCCGCAGCAGCCCTGGTGGCCCAAGATGCCATGCTGGGACGCCGTGGGCACGCGCATCGGGGTTGGGGTGGGGGAGCCGCAGCGCGGCATTTCGTCTGCTGGAGCACGGCCACAGCAGCCCAGAAAANGTATATGAGGCTGCTCATTGCCCCATCCGACCTAGCCTTGAATTATCCTTCAAGGGAAGATGTTCTTTTTAAACGTACATTCTATCATTTAAAAAGGAAAAAAAAAAAATCATTGAGAGAGTGTGTAATAAGGTAATGAAGATACCTTCCTTCTTGCCTTCAGTGGCTGAACTAAAAGCCAAAGAAAATCTCAGTGATTCAGTACTGGTTGGTTGGAAAATAGGATACCCATCCTGAGAAACAGAAACACAGTGAATCCTCCCTGTATTGCGACTTCTCCTTCACAACCTCGCCCATTTGAGAAGCAATTTTTTCGCANAATTGCCTTTCAGATACATTAAGTATTGATTTAATTTGCCCACACACTGAATTTAATTTTATATTTTCCATTTAATATATTTCATCAAGATTAAGCCTTATAAAGAGGGACTCATGCTAGTTTGAATCTAGCTTTAGTACATTTTTCTTAACACAAATATTACCCAGAATTAAAATAGGTTTCAGTCATGAAGACATGTTTGTCTACAAATCACCTCCATGAGGGCAGAAAATCTGTCAGACTTTTTGCCATTGCCATTTGCCTTATGTCCTTGGTATTCAGTGATCAGCTTTCTAGAAAGAACCTTCTAGAATACCACAGTCCTTAGTAACATATATTTTAATATATATAGTCTGTGGTGTACCACACATGCTGTGTTTCTCTTGAGAGTGATCAACAAATCTTTTGCTTGTACTTATTAAAAAATGGCAATTAGATATTATCAATAAGTATTCTATAAAGGTATGAATATTCATATAGGTGTTTTTATGATGTATCTCCTACATGTGAGAATAATCCCTTCTGTAATCAATTGAAAAATATTTTTTCCAAATTGATATTGCTGTAGCAATAGTAGGAAGATTTTGAAAGTAAACACAAATATTTTATATCCCCTTCTTATTGGATATATGCTTTGACCACAGTATTTTAAGAAAAATTAGAAGGATATCCCATTAAATGAAGGGTCTACTGGATGCATCTGTCCATAAACACTGCATGAGTTTCCCTACTGCAAATGTTTGTGCAGTCACTGTGAAATCTGATTTATTTTTTCCTTTTTGGTAAAAGTATATTAATATTTTTTTTTACCTTTGCCTGAATATATATACACATTATTACATTAACCCGGACTGCTTATTAGAATTCAGTTTACAAAATATTTTATTAGCCAAAAGTTCTATTAATGGTATTAGAGAACATATTTACATTTTAATTTAAAACCTGCTACCACAGAGTATACTGTACATATTCAAAGAAAAGAAACTTGCTAGAGAATTATCTATTTACTAACTGGTTAATTACTGTCCACAGATCCTGGTAGCTCAAACAGGCATCCTGGAACATGTAAACTGACTAGAAAGAAAAGTTATTGGCAAAAGAAGACATAGAGTATATGTGTGTAGATATATATATAATTTATATATATACTATATATATAGGTATATAAATGCAGACATATAGGAGGAAGAAGGAGGGGGGGGGAGAAAACACCTGCATATAGTTAGTAATTATTTAATGGAAAAAGAAAAAAAAGTTATTCTGTGTATAGTCAGGTTACATTTAAGTGATATCTGTTATCATATATGGCTGGCTGCAAAATCTGGGACATATATCAGAGACCAGAAGTGAAAAATGTACAGTGAAAATTTGTCAGCTAACCTCTGTTAAAAGTCAATCCTGCTAGCAGGCTTTTAGCAGTATTTTATGCCTTTGAAAATCTCCCTCAAGCTATATTTTTATTGATTACAAAACTTTTGGTCATGCAATACTGAAATCAATGGCAAAATTCACATTGACTGACATAGCATTGAATCAAGGCTTTATTGCTTAGAAAATAGTGACAATTATGTTGTTCTTCATATTGCAGTCACAGAAAACAGCCATATAACATGCCCCAGGAGCCCTTCCTTTGGGATTTAACTCCGATTAGAAAGTGTCCAATTTACAACCATTTCCTGTAGCAGTTTGCTGAGAAAAATTAATACAAACACGCAACCACTAAACATTGATGTTTTAGAGTTATTAGAGATGACAGTGCTGCACCATCAAAATGTGCTTTCGTCTCAAAAGTAATCTCATTTTCTTCCCTGTTACTTCTCTGAGAAATGCAGGTCTACTTAGTATGTAAACAATCTTCCAGATTATTATTGTTCATATATGTAGATATAAATACACATTAAACCAGCATTTAAAATTATTTATTAAGTAATTTCTCCACAAAATCTAAGTTAGGGAAGCACATGATGATCTATGCTCAAGTTTTCCTCTGTAGAGTGCAGAGTTTAGTAATGGGCAAAAATCAGGATATCACTGGAGTTCTCCCGGGCAGGGAGTTGGGATGCTGGGAAGAAAACAACTATGTCATGCTCAGATGCATACCTGGATCCTTTAATTTAGGCCATGTATGCATCTTGTCATGCACAGCAGCAGAGGATAAGTTCCATCTATATAGTTTAGTCAAATGGTTTGATTGCAAGAGAGAATTACTGAATTAATACATTATGAAACACAACATTTTAGGCAACCTTTTTTTGGAAATTATGTAGTCAGACCTTAAGAATGGACTCTACAAAAGATTGATGCTTTTTAGTAAGCATAGGTTGTTGTTGGGAATTAACTGAATCTTTAGATTCACCAGCCAAATCTGTTTAAAATACACTTAGTAAAAGAAAAAGAAATGTGTTTTTTTGTTTTTTAATAATGACACATTTGGCTGTGCCTGAAGCAAATGCAAATTAAGCAGCCAATTTATAAGCCCTGGCATAACTGGTTTTTTTAGGGAAGCTATAATGCATTTGGAATGCATTCATACTGCTCACTATTATAGTATAAATTTTCCAAGCATAAATTATTCAGAAAGATTAGGACATTAATGTAATTTAACACTCATATGACAGTTCATTAACATGGTGCTCTGGGCTCGAGAAAATATGAGATAAGAACAAAATGTTTTATGACAAGTGCTCGTATCTGCGCTGAAATTCAAAGGATTTAATACTATCTGATCAAGGTAAAAACTTTTTAAAGTATATTAGTGGCTTTTTGATGGAGATGCTAGAGTCAAATGGTACTAGTGATATTTCAGTTTAGTGCTGTCATGGCAGAGTCAGCGTGACATACTGAAGGATTTGTCAAATTATGAACAAAAGTTATAGAAACTAGAGAAATTCTTTTGTTGTTGTTACTAATTTATTAAAAAAACCACCAATAAAGCAATTCATTGAAAGGGTCTACAGAGAGGCCCACAGTTGAATGCTCTATCAATAAAATATTGTCTGAGGCTGTGATGTCTGGGTTTGAGTCTAAACTCTTAATGATCAGAGTCAATGGTAGAACAAGCTGATTAAAGATCACTCAGAATCAGAGGAAGTCTCATCCCATATCCCATATTTCACAATTTTTCTGTAACTCCAGTAAGATATACAGTTGGTCCTCTTGCACTTCACACCCCCCACATTGCGGCTTCAGATCTTAGCAGCATGATTTTTTAACGATGAAGGAGGCCCCTTTTCGCAACTGCACGTGTGCAACCTGACACGGTGGTGGCGGTGGCAACAGCGTCAGGGCCGCTCCCCCAGAGCCACCGCTGTGCCGTTATGAAACTGTGTCCCTGGCCAAGCTGAAAAGGGGCTTTTCCCAGCGTGGGGTGGCTGCGGGCACCAGGAAGGGCCGATACAAACACTGATACACAGCAAAGCAGCGCCGAAACAGTTCTGGGGCTGCATGAGGGTGTGGGGAAAATTTGCATATTAGTGAGCTGCCATTCAATGCGGAAGCAAGGCTTTGCGGAACCTGATTAAGACTGTGGGTCCGCAATATAGGAGACCCAACTGTATACCTCAAGACACATGTCTCAGTTGTGCTTTTCTTTTACTCTCTTAGTAAAAAATAGTTTCTATTTATACTAGAAAGCAACTATTTATAGTTTTTCCATCAAAATTATTTTGTATAATCAAATATTGTTTGAATTTTATGCATTAATTTGTGTTTCTTATTCTGTGTTTTACAATAAGTAAGTCACCTGCAAGGAAAAGGAGAGAATGGTGGAGAGGAGAGAAAATGGACTTCAGTTCCATGCTGTACTGAAAGCATTATGCTACTGGAGAAATAACACTTCCTCTCTTGACTCTGAAAACAAAGTTGAATCCAGTCTTGGGAAAAGAAACAGCATTCTGTTTTTTAACTTGGGAGGAGATCACACACTTGGAGCTATATCAACACCCTCATTGAGAGAATTTGAGGGTAATCTACACAGAATCTTTTTTTACTTTATGTAGCAAAAAAAGTTCACAAAATTGGAACAGCACAAGGTGACTTAATGAAAGTTTGTAAATCTATATTACTTCTGCTATTCCTCTTCAGCTTGTAGCTCTCCCTGCAAGGACTGTCTATCTGAAATACAGCTCAAACAGCTGAAAACTCAGCAGGTTGAAATGAACCCAGAAATACTAAAGATAGCTATATCTCCTATGTAATTTTCATAAAATTTAATTAATTTCCCTAGTCGAACAATTTCAAAACTACTTCAGTAATTCAGGTGATTTTTATAATGCTTAGGAAAGTTGTACTCTGAAGGGATTTGGTAATTATGGACTGTAATTTCATCACTTTTTTTCCTGATGTGCAATCAACCTGCTATTTGTCATGCTCTTAATTTTAAGTCACGTTAGACTGTTACATAGTCTTAAATAAGGTGTGTCTAATTAATGCTCCCTGATTTCATCAACACACATGGGCTAATCTTTCTGGCACCTTTCTTTCCTTATGAGTGCAACAATATTGTCCAGATTTGGTACATAAAAAGCTTTTTTATTTTTCCCTGACACAAAAAATTGTAGCCTTTTCTTGTGATGGCAAGGTCCTTAAATAAAAAATGAGACTGGAGTCCCAGGACAAAAGACCAACCAAGAATATGTGCTGATCACACCTGTTTCATTTCCACAGCTGTAGAAATTTATTTGTCACAAAGGTGGTTAGTTATTTTGATCATTGATTCATTCTAGTCAGAAAAATAAAAAGCATTAAACAAAGACATTAATAAGCTTGAGATATGCCTGTGTGAAAGAGTAATTAGCTTGATGCATGTTTTATTCAAAACTGAATGCAATGCGGTCTTAGCGACTAACTACTTTGAACACCTCAAGGATGGAGCATCCACAGCTTCCTTGGCCAACATGTTTCAGTGCCTCATCACCCTCAAAATAAAGCATTTCTAAACATACCCTCTTTCAGTCTGAAGTCATTATAGCTTGTCCTATAACTATAGGCACTTATAAAAGATCCTTCTCTGGCTTTCTTGTAGTGTCCATTCAGATACTGGAAGGCTGCAATTAGGTGACCCCTAGAACATCTATTTTCCAGGCTGAACAAACACAGTTCTCTCAGCTTGCATGCAGTGCTAGGTGCTGAACTGGTTAGCACCAAGGCCACTCAATGAATTGGCACCTCAGAGGTTAGATACAAATGAAGTTTGAGAGTGATCACCATAGATTGCAGAAAAGGATTCCAGACTTAAAAAGATTTGTATGAAATTTTAGATTATTTTGAAGGGAAAATGCATGCCTTTTATTAGTTCAAAATAAGATCAGAAATTTTTTTCTTGTTCTTCAAATTAATTAATCTCTCTTTCTTTACATATACTATATATATATGTAAAGAGACAGAGAGATCTCCATATTTTGTGGGTGATTTCTTTTCCATTTTGTGACATTTCTTGTTACACTGGCTGGTACAAAATCCTTCGTATATAATAATCCCTCTGTATCAGAACTAAGCTGATTGCTAGCTGAAGCTTAAGAAGATACCCTATTGTAGCAGATATGCGCTGACAGTATTTATCATCAGAATCCCTGTGCAAGGTGTTTATCATGGGCCATGTGCTTCCAGGCTAATACAATTTTTCCCATTTGAACATAGCCACCATCCCATACAGAAGAAAAAAATGCTCTATGGGTTCTCCAGGCAGATACGCTCAGTCACCCTTTCTGAAAAATATTCTCCTTCTCTGGAGTTCCAGAGTAGTTTCGAGAACAGAAGTTTTTCTGGGGCATGCTGACAGTTTCTGTGAAGAGTTCATTTGAGGTAAAAAGTCTCCATGTCAAGAGAAAAGCGTTTACCAGCTCACTAGTCTTTAAAGACGGGTGATCTGTCTTTAATCAGAGATAGTGTAGCAGCAAGGGGCAAAGAATTTACTATGCATCTTTATCTCAGGGTTTGGAAGACTAT
Organism: Pitta sordida; assembly: GCA_013390025.1. Classification (NCBI taxonomy): domain Eukaryota; kingdom Metazoa; phylum Chordata; class Aves; order Passeriformes; family Pittidae; genus Pitta; species Pitta sordida. Next base: position 12,824 of record WEKX01026325.1, read on the forward strand.
TTGATTCCTCCTTTGAGAACCTCACTACATCATTGAGAAGTATTAGAGACATCTAAGAGGAAGTAGAAGGAAGAGAAAATAAAACAATAAGCATCACTCCATAATGCAGGTGGGAGAGGGGGAAGTATTCTCAGTTCCCAGAAAGAATTTGGCAAAGGCTCCCATGGATCCCACATATCACAGCTTTTCTTTTCCAGTGAGCTCTGCCTTTAGTCAGTGTTGTGTTGATGGTCTCAGAAGGTCTCTGGCTTACTTTATCCTACGAGCAGAGATACAAATTGCTTAGAAATAACACCATAATTACAGAATCAGAGAATCACAGAATCACAGAATACTATGAGTTGGAAGGGACCCACAAGGATCATCTAGTCCAACTCAGACCGAACGCACATCCCAGTGTGGTGAACATAAACCTAGTTCCTTCACAGGCTAACAAGCCACTCCGAGCCGGAAGGGACCCACAGGATCATCCAGCCCTACACCCCCCAGCTAGACCATGTCACTAAGCTCCTCATCGAGTCTTCTCTTAAACACCTCCAGGGACGGCGACTCCACCACCTCCCTGGGCAGTCCATTCCAATGTGCAATCACTCTCTCTGTGAAAAACCGCTTCCTAACACTCAGTCTAAACCTCCCCTGACATTAGTCATACAACTTGACAACAGCATGGGAGGTAAATTATGTAAAGGCTTTTTCCTGTACCATACAACTGTTATTTCTGTGATCAGAAGGCAGAGATCTCATTTAGCATAGCAACTTTTGCTGAGTGATAAAAGTGCAACATTTGTAATTAATTATCATGTTAGAAATCTGAAATCAAATATAACCAGTTTTGACTAAGAAATTTACTGTGATGTTGCCTACTTGAAGTTATTTGATTTAAAAGAGTAGATTGTTGGTGTATTTCATTCGTTTTCCATCATTTTCAATTACAATAACTTTACAAAATCAAGTATTCCTGAGGGCAGAATCTATCAATAAAATATTTCCACATGCTGGAAGAAATTTCTCCCAGTCAACACTTCATACATTTCATTTACTCTGTTTTTTTTCTTATTAACAAGATTTTGCAATTATGAAGAATTCTTATCAACTTTTTTCTCCCTTGTTTTAACATTGTATTAGAATAAGAAAGGCTCAGTCACTCTTAAGGATTTGTGCTATATATTTAATATATAAACATAACAAGTTTATATTATTCATAACAAATTTATTTGAACTTTTACCTTTTGTAAACTTATGCAGTTCAACTATAGTAGCAGCAGCAAGAGCTTTGTGTAATACAATGGCTAAAAGCTTGAGTTCTGTCTATATTACAACATCTGCCATTGCTCTAGCTAGTTTTGGATTATTTTAAGTATCTAGTTATTATGTGTTTTAATTTTACAGGAATAAATGACACACTGGATCCTTCAAACATTATATTTATTCTCCAACATTAATTGCTCTTAGTGGGGAGGACTTCAATATGCAAGCAATAATTACAGAAGATAACTCACTTGTCAAAGCCTTTTACATGGACAATCTTGGTCGTCCTGTTGCCTTCTTTCCTGAGCAATAAGTTTTTTTGCAATGTGCACAAAATTAATAAAACTGTAATAATTTCCTGCAAAAATCATCAGAGCTCTTAGTTATTCTAAATGTACATAATTTGTTTATTTCCTTACTGCTGGCATATGAAGGTAAGTTTTCACTCTCATGAACCTATTTTTAGAGAGAGAAGAGACATTATTTTCCTACATAATCTTCACTTTGCTTTTCTTTATATTGAATAGGAATCAAAGATGGATATAAATCTGCTGTATTCAAAACTAATGAAATATGCACACATGCAGGTGCTAAACATGAGAAAATTAATTCACATATAAACATTTTTAAAGCAAGATTGGGAAATATTATTTAAACATTATAATCATTATGTACAAAGTAAAAGATGCAGTTATTGGATGTTTTTACACAAATATTTAGATATCTTAGTCTCTTCAGTAGAATCATTCAATATTACTGTTAGTAACATTCATTTACTGTCAGAAAATTACAGGGCAATATATAATCCATGACATTTCCCTTATGAGAACAGCAAGTTGTGTTTGGGTTTTGCATGTCAGTGCCTTTATCTTGCAAGATACTAAAAGGGAATCAGTTAGTAAATGTGCTAAATCATAGCACAAGGGGCATCCATGCAGTCAGGAGAAACATGCCCAGAGCTCAGCCTAAACATGATAAGTGGGACTGACAGGACTGGGTGCACAATCAAAGTGTGAAAAGGTGACATTTAGAAAAAAGTGACACTGGTCAAATACAGTCCATTCATGATCACATCCATGCTTTAATATTTAACAAATTAAAACTTTATGTTAGAAATACGTATTAATATTTTATTCCTGTCTTTGTTCTTGTGGTATTTTTCATTCTGTTTGATTGTTTATAGCTCCTTCTTGTTTGTTTTTATAGAGTTTCTAGGGCCTGTATGATAGCTCACTGTATTTTTCTTTCTTCTTGATACACCATTTTATTGTTGAGATGGCAGAAAGAGGTACTCATTGGAGTATATGGGTGTAATTATTCTTAACTTCTGATTTAGCAGAGTACTCAGATTTTTTTTTTCTGATAAGATCACAGATATGCAAAACATACAGAGGACATTTTTGCATTCATGAAGCATGATATTTAGATCATGTAAGAATATGTAATTTTTGCCGTATTTATTAACTTGTGCATACAGCAGAGTGGATTCATTTACATTTTAAATGCATCTTTCTCTTGACTGTTTTTCTCTACTCTCACCACTATAACAGCCTTTATTTAGATGGCTATCAAAATGCTGAGTGTTTTCCCTCTTTCTTTGAAATTCAAGTAGTAAGTTTCTTAATCCTATATCCGTTTTACAACTCTATAGATAGTCATCCTTTTGTTGATTACTGTTTCTTTAAGAAGTATTAACAAAAGAATAAAGGTCTAAACTTGATAAAACCAAGGAACAGCAAAACTCTCTTAGCTAAATTTCAATTTCACAGGTAGAAGCATTTTAGATATTAGAAATAAATGAGGAACCAGTTCTCTTCTTTAGAAATAATTCTGTTTTTAGTATAACAAAATGACATGCTCCACTGCCCACGCTTCCTATGCCAAATGGATTTTCTCTTCAGCTTTTACAGTATTAATATCTGTGATTTCTCAATGTCACACACAGAATTCACACACAGAATATNTTCATTATTGGGATGTCAGTGACTGAACTACAGAAGTGACTAAATAAGCAAAAGGCATGTGATTCACCTCTCTCCCAGTATCATCCTATATCAAAATAGGGGTTCATACTTAACTTTTAGTATAACCTGCAAAAGCAAAGACTAGTAAAATCTCCCCTACTATTCTGCCGATATTATATTCTTTAAAACTGCAAAATTTTGCCAAATGCAGATTGAAAATTTGATGCCAATATCAATGTTTAAGTTACTTTGCTACATTGAGTATATTTATACCTTTAACATGGTAGCTCTTCCAATATCTTCTATTTTTTGTAAACAAATTCCTTTTTTACTATTTCTTTCATTTTAAAATGAATTAAAGAAAATTGTATTCAGTCAAAGATGTGGAAGCTAGAACCTTTCCTAGATTGGAAAACTTGTAATGTGATAATCTGTATATGCATGTGCTCCAACAGTTAGCTCGCTTGAGAATGCATGAAAAATACATTCAGGTATTTGCAAATACAAGATTGCATGCACGCACCATAAAACTTCATTATACTACTCTGTGAAAATCAAAACCTCAGTTTTGTCCTTAGAGTCCTAGCAGATGTCTGTGCCAGGCTAGATAGTTTCTGCATCCATGCTGCTGTCACACATGCCAGAAAATTTTTCACAGGCAACCCACATATTTGTATGTGGTCTGCCCAAGAGGCAATCAGAGGTATGGAGAAAGGAAGAAGTAAAGCAGAATGCCTGAGGGGAGTATTTTTATTCTTAATGGGATGCTCTTAATTCATTTGCCCTCCTGTCCCTCATCTACTATACAGCAGAGTGTATCCTCCTCTGACAGCTGAGGTCTGTGTCAATGACAGTACTAATCCCTGCCACGCCTGCACGCCTGCATTGTTCTGGTATGGCAGCAATACCATTTCAGTTTTGGCTAGCATCCTAGCAGACAAAATTCTTCCATGCACCATCCGTCACTGCCCTTGGGAGCATGTGACACCAGGGGTAGCATATCCTGAAAAACATGTTGAACCCAAAACTAAGCCATTGTTATCTGCAAGTGGTTTTTGTACTCCTTTGGAGATAATCTTTCATACTCAACTATATCACCCTTGTTCCCAAAGTGCAACATGTATCAGAAAAACATAACACACAGTGTTTAATTTAGAGACTACAGCCAGACACAATCTGCTTTAGTGGGTCTACAAGTCCGCGTTCAAGCCGTAAAAACAGAGACATCATGAATATGCAATTAAGCCCCACCCATTGCCTCATCCCCTTCAGCTCTGGAGCTCTGGAGAGCATTCCCTGGGACCGCCCCAGGTCCTGTTCTGGCTCAGAAAAGCAAAGGAAATGCCTTTTGCCCCTTCTCAGTATGGGGAATTGGGCGGGGACTCCCTGCAGCCTTGCTGCCACAGCGGGAGTCCCAGGTGGAGTCCCCCGCATCCTGAGAGATGTGGGGCTCTGGGCACTCGAGACTCAGCAGGAGAATCCGGACATCCGTTACTCACCCCCAAGTGGTGGGAGCTCAAGCTGTGGGCTACACCAAGGGGGAGAGGCATCCGACACTGGAAGCTCACCTAGGCTAACCCTCAACAGCTCTGACCTGACTGCTCCCAAGATGGTGCAGCTGTGAGCGGCAGCTGCAGCAGCCAGTGACATGCCATGGACCCCCCCACCTTGGCCAATGTGAGACAGCAGGAGATGGGACCGCATCAGCCTCAGGGAGGCTGCAGCCCCACCGCTCCTGGGATGAGCAGGCATGAATGGCAGCTATGGTAGCCACACTGGGGCCTGCATTATGTAGGGTTACCGCTGGTGAGGCAATTAGGTAGGGTTACATGGTTAAGTTACTGCCAGTTAGGTAGGCCTACCGAGTCAGGGCTTGCATCAGCGCTGCAAGCAGAGCACTCTGTTTAAGAAGCACCGGCACACCACAGCGCCAGCTCGCTACTGTTGCCAAGGCAATGAGCAGTGGGCAGTTTAGCTTCAGCCAGGCCTGGCCAGCCCCTGTGCTAGCAGCATTCAGAGCAGAGCCATCACAATGGAGCAGAGCCATCACAATGGGGCATAGCGGTGCTGGCAGAGGCCAGAGGCAGGGCTGGCTGCAGCACAGCAGAGGGAGCCCCAGGTCCCTGGTGCCTACGTGGCAGCTGCCCCAGGGCAGGGTGATGCTCATTTACATATTGATGAGATCATTCACATATTCATGATTTCTGTTTCATTGCGGCATTATCTGCGCATATGCTGACCCTCACTTTTTACTAAAAAACAAAATGCAAAGGATTGAAAATGTAAAGGTGCAAACTGTGAATAACCAGGGAGTTACTGTATTCATTATTTCATGGGCATGTTTATTTCACCACCTTGGAAAGAGAGATTTATATACTTTCCATATTTGATCAGCATTTGGGGAAATACGATCTCTTAAGTGCAGTAGGATGACCACTGTTTTCACTTCAGAGAGGTGTCAAATGTTGAACTAATTATTTGAATATAAGTAAAACAAAAAGAACACAATGACAGTTAGAACTGCGTCTAATATCAGACAAACTTAAATGAAAAATTGTATTGAACAAAAACATGAATCCACTCCAGTATTGCATCCCTCACACAATAGAATTTGGGAATACCTTGAAGTGAACATTGTGTTTCTTAGTGGGCAACTGATACTTGATTTTGGACATAATCCACCTACACGAACTGAAGCTAAGAAGCATTTCCATGTTCCAGTTCATGATTTTTTCTTAATAAGTTCACAGGTTCACAGGTTATCCCGAGCTGGAAGGGACCCCCAGGATCATCTAGTCCAACTCCCCACCAACTAGACCATGTCACTGAGCTCCTCATCGAGTCTTCTCTTACACACCTCCTGGGATGACGACTCCACTGCCTCCCTGGGCAGACCATTCCAATGAGTGATCACTCTCTGTAAAAAACCCCTTCCTAACATTCAGTCTAAACCTCCCCTGGCATAGCTTGAGACCATGTTCTCTCGTTCTGGTGTCATCAGCCTGAGAGAAGAGATTCACACTCACCTGGCGGCAATGTTCATCCTTATAAACTCTTTAAAGGGGGGGAGGTGGGAGGGTGTGTGCGGGGGAGAGAAAAAGGGGGAGTGAAGTGGCTGGAGGGAGGAGAGTAGAAAAAAAGGATTCTGGGATATAAACTCCAAAGAAAAACACAATGTGCACACAAAAATTAATTGCCATTATTGATCCTAGAGCCTTTTTGGTGTTGACTCTAGCGAATGGCATAAAATGAAATAATGAATAAAGGAATTTACTACAATTTGTTGTTTCCCAATGTTATTTTAACACTTATGGATCATTGTATAAAAGGAGAATGNTATCCCGAGCTGGAAGGGACCCCCAGGATCATCTAGTCCAACTCCCCACCAACTAGACCATGTCACTGAGCTCCTCATCGAGTCTTCTCTTACACACCTCCTGGGATGGCGACTCCACTGCCTCCCTGGGCAGACCATTCCAATGAGTGATCACTCTCTGTAAAAAACCCCTTCCTAACATTCAGTCTAAACCTCCCCTGGCATAGCTTGAGACCATGTTCTCTCGTTCTGGTGTCATCAGCCTGAGAGAAGAGATTCACACTCACCTGGCGGCAATGTTCATCCTTATAAACGCTTTAAAGGGGGGGAGGTGGGAGGGTGGAGGGTGTGTGAGGGGGAGAGAAAAAGGGGGAGTGAAGTGGCTGGAGGGAGGAGAGTAGAAAAAAAGGATTCTGGGATATAAACTCCAAAGAAAAACACAATGTGCACACAAAAATTAATTGCCATTATTGATCCTAGAGCCTTTTTGGTGTTGACTCTAGCGAATGGCATAAAATGAAATAATGAATAAAGGAATTTACTACAATTTATTGTTTCCCAATGTTATTTTAACACTTATGGATCATTGTATAAAAGGAGAATGAGCTGGAGATGGAGGCCGGCTGCTATTAACACAGCAACGCAGTCCTGGATGTGGCAAATTGAGTGTACAGTACAGGTAACACAGTGCCATTTTCTCAAACACATAGCCATGCCCTGTGTAACACTTTTTTCCATAAATACAGTTGCAACCATCACATAATTAGATGGAATTTCCCATTGTCACTTTCAGAGTACCTCCATTATAGGCCATGACATCCTGAATCCCTGCGAGACTTGTTGCTGGATGCACTTTTTCCTTTTCCCTAAAATAAAGTAGCCTGCATTGACACTGATTATATAAATCATCAACAGGCAAATGTAAGAGATGGAAACCTTCTTCCTGGAGTTTACTAAGACTCCACCTCAGGAAGTTCAAAAAAAAGAAAAGACCAGTGTTCCAAATATTATATGATATATGATTGAATGGTGAAAAGCAACAACAATAACTTAAATCTAATTTTACCACAGACTTGAACAGAATGCTACACTGACACTAAATTTAGCTTAAACTCTCATGTAAAATTGTCCTCTTTCTTACAAAAGCTGCTTTTCCATTCTGATTTAATTGCATGGAAAATAGGATGCTTTTCCATTCTGATTTAATTGCATGGAAAATGTTGTTAAGTATGGAATTATAAATGCTTATAAAATTATTAAGTAGTATCAGTCATCATGGGAAAGGATTGTAAGGCTGAGGTTACAGCAGAGCACAGGTTTCCACAGCTGGCTGTAGGCTGTTGTGTCAATGTATACTAGGCAAACATAAATATTTTTAAGATTTAGTTGTATCTTTGGCTCTGCTTACAAGAAAAAAAAATCATGATGTTAACAGCAGTGTCTGATAAGGAGATGAACATGAGGAAGCAAAAGATTGAGAGAAAATATGGTGAGGCAAAGTGTTGAATCACATTCATTTTTACTCAGAGGGATCATACAGCCCACTGTTTTCCTCTGGACATTTTTGTTTGTTGCAGTGTAAGATTTAAGGATCTTATTTATTTTTAAAATTATTTAAAATAGCAATGTTAAGGCTTTAAAAATCTCCCTGCATCTTTCATGTCTCCTTGTATTCCCTTCCTCATTTTAAATGACAGGCATGAGATTAGTGGTTTATGCAGTATGTCCAGAAGATTAATGTTTCCAGGTGAGCTTAGAGAGCTGTTTCATTTGAACAGCCACCAGAATTTCTCATTACATGGGGAAGGGAAAAAAAAAAAAAAACTAATCTAATAGTTTTAAAAGCTGCAGGTACTGACTGAGATTTAAGATAGGTCCTTGGCACTAGTCTTCCTTTAGCAATAATGATAGATAAGAATTTAAGAATTTTGGATATGACATTTCTGAGACTAAGGACGGTATTGTTTGCTAAATTAAAGCTGTTGGCTCCAACCAACAGTAATAATTTAACTCCAGATTCAGGAATTCAATATTCCTAAGTGTTCCTTTGCAACCTTCTGTTTTCAGAAACTGTGTGATAAAGATGATTTGCAAAACGTAACAAAAATTGTTCCAGTTGAAAATACATGCTTCTATTGTAAATATTTTCACTCACAGTTACGCACATACACGTATATGAAGGAAAATTTAGGAACCTTGGGTAGGGGTTTGCAACCTGAGCAAAAATTTTTATTAGGATGGAATGGGGGTTTGTGTCTGTTTTAACTTCATGATGAAATTGGAGAAGAACAACTATGGCTTCCAATGAGACTAAATGCAAAAATAAGGATTCCTTACAGGAATCTGATATAATCTCAGAAAGCCTTTGAGAAAGTGAATATTCAATTGATATTCATTATCTCGTCTAGTTCTGTATGTGTCTTATTCTAACTGCAGTACAGATTAGTTCCAAAGCCTAATTACAAACAATTGTATTGTGTGTTTTTGTGTATCTGGCTCAAAATAATCATGTTTTAAAGAAATAAATTAGAAATCTCATGGTCTAACAGGTTTCTGGGGAAAAGAATCAAAGAGGAGGAGTTCTTGATTCCTATGATTTCTTAGCCAAAATTATATGTTTTCATAGCGGGCAATAGAAATCTGTAGTTTGTATAGCAAAGCCAATGTAAACAGAAAATATTACTGGGAAGCATAGAAAAAAGTGAATCAGGTAGCATAAGACTAGTATTGTGTATTAATATTCTAGAAATGTATACCTTTTCCTCTTTAAAATTCTACTGAAATATGACATATGGTCCTTTTGGTAATACTTTTTGATGCTGAGACTCAATTGAATGAGTTTCAAAATAATTTATTCCCTAATATGATTTTTAGTAACCTATTGCATTTCTTTCCTGCTGTTGATTTTTATTGATTCATTATATATGCAAATTTATGTCATTGATAATATGTAGTACTCTTTAAACCACTTGTGAGGGAACTTCTGAAGCAACATGTAAAGGATATCTGTGTGCAAGACCAAATCTACAAAAGTAAATCTACAAAAATAAACCGCAGAAATTCAATTCATTGCATGGAGAAGGGTGCTGTTTTATCTTTAGAGGAAGGGTTTCTGACATGACTGCTGTGATTTTGGTTAGTACTGATGAGCGAAATGAATGGTTGTTGAGAAAGGGTTTGGGAGCATGAAGGGTAGGACTATTATAAAGGCAAAACAGAGCTCACTTTTTGTTGAGAAACACATCTTTCCAGTAAAAAAGTACACTAATATGGCATATCAGCAAGGGGTGTAAATCTCTTCTCTCAGGCTGCCAGTACCCAACCAAGAGGACATAGTCTTAGGCTACACCAGGGGAGGTTTAGGCTGGATGTCAGGAAGAGGTTTTTCACCATAGAGGGTGATCCCTCAGTGGAATGGACTGCCCAGGGCGGTGGTGGAGTCGCCGTCCCTGGAGGTGTTTAAGATAAAACTGGATGAGGAACTCGTTGACATGGTCTAGATAATGGGATGATGGGATGTGGAGTAAGGCTATATAAAAAACCCCAACAAAACCACAGCAACAAACAAACAAGATGATGACATGACCCTGAGATGAGCTCAGACAGATAAAACATGATGTTCATGGCACCACGTTTGTGGGTTCAATCCTTGTATGGGCATTCACTGGGAAGTTGGATTCGATGATCCTTGTGGGTCCCTTCCAACTCAGAATATTCTGTGATTCTGTGACATTTATGTAGCCAGCAAAGCTATTAGAAATTGTAATGATTTCAAGTTCCAATTAGTACCAGTTAGGTACTAACAAAATCAGTAAGAGAGGAGAGATAAAACATCATGCTTTAGGACTTAATGTAATTCTATACTAAGAATTTTAGGAGGAAAATTATTCTGAGTATTCTAGTATCTTCTTCCATAAGCATCTGGGGGCAGCTGTAGGTGGAAAACTACAGTATATTAAATATCAGTCTGGCAAGATATTGCATCATCAACTCTTACCTTATCAATTCTTTTTATATTTTCCTTGCTGCAATGCCAAAAAGGTACGAATAAAACACCACTGCATATCATATCATATTTATTTTGAAGCTTGTCAGTATTTCCCATTACAATAATCCCTTGAATATCTCAGGGGGTCAATTCAAGAAAGATGCCGCGATAAGCAAAAACTGCAAAGTAGCAGCAAATACGGTAAATACAGTAAAGCAGAGGAAAAAAAACCCGTGATGTATGAAAATTGCGAATGGTGAACCAGAAAGTAGTGAAGGATTACTTTATTAAACGTATTGCTTTTGCAATAGTTGTCGCAAATATGTTGCTGCAGTTTTGTTGTCACATTGAATCCACTGGGCAACTTCCCGCACTGGCAATAAAAAAGAGTTAGAACATGGTTAGAAACTAAGCATTGTTAATAGAAGAACATTTGTTTTGGCACAGCTTTCTTTAGTTTATCACCTCCACAATAATATTTTCTTCCATTTGTCAAATATCAATGAAATTATCTCCACTTCTGCTGTCATTTTATTCAACCCATTTTTGACACTTTAATAAAAATTGTCGGCTTTATATTAGTGAGTATCATAAAACATTTTTCTTTATATCACTACTATGTTGTTTTATAATACTGAAATTATAATATTATCAAGATAATATTTATAGTTTTTATACAATAACATATTAGTTAATGCTGTGAATGTCCATCATGATTTACAATGCTTGTGTTACAAAGATAAAATTTTTCAGAACCCCATTATGTGATATATTGAATATAAGGAAAGCTTTTTCACAGTAAAGGTAGTGAGGCACTGGACACGTTGCCCAGAGAAGCTGTGCATGTCCCACCCCTGGAGGTGTTCAAGGCCTACACGGTTATTTAAGCAACCCAGTCTAAGGAAAGATGTCCTGTCCCTTGACAGAGCAGTTGGACTACTTGATGTTTAAAGGCTCCTTCCAACACACACTATTCTATAATTCTATCAGTCTATCTATCTATTTTGGCACAAGTTTTCATAAAGTCGGCACTGAAAAACTACTCCATCTCAAAGGAAATGCTAAAGACTTTTGCTAAGCAATTCCAAAGTAATTTAGAGCTCTATAGATCACATAATCCAGAAAACCTTGAAAATTAAGGTCATGGGCAGAAAAAGGGTATATAGAAAGCAAAATCAAACAGCCAGAAGTAGTTAAGACTAATTGTTTTGGGGCTGTAGGCTTAATCAAGTGAGATGGGACCAAGAGGAAAGTTTAGATCATCTGAGAAGACAAGAACTTCAGGTCACATAATGAGGGTAAAATCAGATATGTTTGGAAATTAAGATTTCTGGAAAGTGGTGGAAGTGTATTTGGGTCTGCAGAGATCCATTTGTCTGCTCTACCCGATTCCTGTGATCATTAAACATCATTGTTCCAGACTCAGTGAAATCCACAGCATGATTCCTCTCTGATCTGCTGTCAGATGTGCCCTTGAAGGTTTTAGACAGGAAAGTTCAGGATATCTAATGTACCTACTTCTTAGTGATGACTACAATGTCAACAAACCTTAGCCAGGCTTTCGGAGGCACACACTGCCCCACAACCTAACAGCACCTTGAAGGTGTCCATCCACATTTTCTGCCCCAAAACCACCACCACCTACTTCATCTGCTTCCTGCCCCTGGGGCTGCTGAAACCTCCTGTGCAAACCAGGACAAACCCTAGGCTGCAATATGCAGAATAACATGTGCATTGCAAAGAATTTCTGTGGAAGTCATGCTTGCGATACTCAGAGAGTCTTGGCTACATTTGCTTTCCAAGATTATGAGAAAATGCACTTGAAATGTAAGCAAACTTTATTGAAATATCCAAGAAATACTGTTAACAAGTGCAGACAAAATAATCATGGTAATATTTTTGAAAATGCTTTTAGAAGAAAATAGTCTTGGAATTAATAAAGTTGACCATCTTCAAGAAAAATAGTGAGAAAGACAAAAGGATTGGGACAATGGGTATTGTGAACTCTTTCATACACTACAGATTTCAATTGTCATAAGAAACTACTGCTAGAAGCATGACGCCAACATTAGTAGGAGAGTTAGATAAAAGGCTGTGGGGCACAGAAAGTAGCCAAGGATTAGAAGAAAGAGAGGGAAAATGTAGTTTGTGGATGAATTGAAAATAACTAAGGTTCAGGGCATGTTCCCTAGAATAAATCATTTTGAAATCTGAAAAAAGGAGATGAGGGACTTTCATACTCTATCCCCGCTATGCTGTTTAATGTTGTTGCTTGGGGCTAATTGCAATACTGAGAAACTCAGACATCTAGTCAACATGAAACTTTGTCTGAGTCTCATGGTAATAGCTATCTTTTGTTATCAGAGAAAAGCGGCAGAGAGTTTGTTGGCTGCTACTTTTAATGACTGTGCTTGATCTGAAAGAAGACAGATGCTCTATTTTCTATTTGTAAACAGCATCTTTACTGGGATCAAGAGACAGCAAGGGTGATCCTTCTGCACCTCACTTTCAGGAAAAATTACCTCTAAGTTCAGGACCAGTTCTGTTTCCCATTAATAGCAACAATGACAAGGTAGAGTGCAAGCAGGGATTGGGATCACAAGGGTTGCTGCTTGAATTTTATTTTTTTTCTGGATAAACTTGTAATTAAAAAAGTTTATTTTTTTCGTGAAGTAAGCAGAAAGTTCCTGATGTACTTTTCCAATCGTTTTTTTTTTGTATCCTTATGTGCAAAATTTGCTAGTCCATTGCTAGTACTTGGTATGTTGAAATCTTGTTCTCTGGGTGGGAAACAGAAGCTGAAAACTTGATTGAATGAAAAGAATATTCTTACAGAAAGACTATAATTGCTGGCTCTGGTGGGGTGATGTGCATGGGTAACAGCCAACTTCATGGCTGCCATGGCACAAAACATACTGGAGGTTTCCACAGATAACACTCAAACTGCCACAGTTCTTACAGAGCAAATCTACAGATAATTTGCTACGGCCACATAGTCCCCTTGTAGCAGAGCCTGAATACCTTGAATCTGCAAAACAGCATGGAACTTCCTGTAGAGGAGCCATCAAGCGCACTGTTGAGGAGGAGGAGTGGGCAGGATTGCCAGCAATAGGGTTTTCCTCCTTCCCATAGGAATCCCTTCACAAGACATGCCCTATTCTCTGTGATGTCCCTTCTCTGATGCCTAGTACAACAGCATGCCAAATTGCCTAATTGATCTGCTGGGGTGCAAGCACTAGAAGAGAAGCAATTTGTGAGGTCTTTGGACACTGACTCTGCAATCACAGTGGAGTCCATGGGCAGTTGGCCAGAGGACACAAATAAGCCTTGTCCCCTTTGCCAGGCAAAAGTGATGTGGACATGGCCCACTGCCGACTGCGCAGCCAGTATGGCCAAGAAGTTCTGCCCAGGGACTGTGCAAGAGGTGCAGGAATGGCAGCAAACAGACAAAGATCAAGGCAGACCAATGCTCCACCTCAGCTATTAAGTACGTTGGCATCCATTCTGGATCTAAGATATTGCTGTCTCCATGGTTGTGATGGGCATATAAATAGGACAGAATTTCCCCTTTTAGTTGTCACCTGTTGCCGCCAGATGGGTGTGGACCTCTTCTTTCCGGTTGACGATACCGGAACGAGAGCACATGGCCTCAAGCTACGCATGGGGAGGTTTAGACTGAATGTTAGGAAGAGGTTTTTCACAGAGAGAGTGATCCCTCAGTGGAATGGACTGCCCAGGGAGGTGGTGGAGTCACCGTCCCTGGAGGTGTTTAAGAGAAGACTGGATGAGGAGCTTAGAGACATGGTCTAGCTAGGGGTGTTGGGCTGGATGGTCCTGTGGGTCCCTCCTGGCTCAGAGTGGCCTGTGAGCCTGTGAGGGAACTAGGTTTATGTTCACCACTCTGGGGTGTGCGTTCGGTCTCTGTACGGGAGTTAGATGGTGAGTTGGACTAGATGATCCTTGTGGGTCCCTTCCAACTCATAGTATTCTGTGATTCTGTGATTCTGTGATTCTGTCCTCACACCAAGGAACAGAAAAAACTATCCTTCAAGACAATGCATGACATTTTTATTACTGAATGGTGTTAAGAATTAGAGCTTATATAATCCTATAGCCTCCTTTTATTGTAGCAGTATTTAATGAAAGAAGAAATGGCTGAACAAAGAAATTTCATATACTATCCAACAAGCAGCTCTTTCTGCATGAGACATTAACAATAGCTGTCATCTTTGTACAAAAAAAGGTTTCCAATTACTTCAATGCTAAGAGAAAATCCAAATGCAGGTGAGAGCCCCACAAGCAAATTATTTTTAATACCATTATGGAAGAGGAAAATGTGTGACCTAGACCTTTATTTAATATTTTACTAGCCTTGAAAGTTAATTTGCGTTTGTGTTCAATTTTCTGGGAAGTTTCATCTTTACAGCTCTGCAATTTGGGCACAGAGTGGAAGAGAACTGAGAGATGTCCTTTTTCTCTGCTTTTTTCACATACTAGATGGGGAAAAGGGAGGAGATGACATGTAATCAATGGAACATATAAAAAAAATGAAGTCTATGATGTAAAAAATATCATATGACTTCATTAAAATTCCTTTAGCAGGCAGCAGGGCGATTTATAAAACTAGTGGATGGAAGAGTATAAAGGAAAGATAGATTAGCTTTAACTTTGCTGGTGTTCTGTTATGCTATAAATCATATGACTACAAGCTTTCTCTATATTGCATCTACCTCTTGGTCTTTCTTTTCTATCCCACATACTTCTTGTCTTCTGAAAAAGTAGAAAATGCATCCTGATATCTCACTATTGTTATGGTTTAGGGCTTTTTTGCTGCTCTGGCAGCGAGGGGGTTAACAGTTCAGCTCTCAGCTCAGTCGCTGTCATGGCATTCAAGGTTATAGAGATAGAGATGTCTCTGTGAATAACATATTTGGGAGAGAAGGGAAAAAAAACTCAGTAGCAAGATGTAGGGGCTGGTTCAGAACCTGCGTCGGGAGGCTGAGAGATTGAAGGGCCCCAGGCCCATGAGAGAAGGGGTAGAGATGTTCTTCCAGGCATCCCACTGCTGTTCATGGAATGGACTGACCATGGTGTAAACTATGGGTTAGAGAGAAGGAACCAGTGGTGCAGAATCCATCTAAGCTACGACTGAAGATGGAGAGATGAAGTTGGAAAAAAACTGCAGATGTTCTTCGGAACCCAGAAACAGAAGCCGGGAGCTGAGAGCTCGGCAGAGATCCTTTGGACAGACTTTTTGTGCATTGTGGTAGGATCTGAACGGTGTACTTTNTTTTATTTTCCAGCGTTATTTTCCAGCTTTTCTCCTCCAGGAGAGGTTGTGGTGAATCTCTGGCATCCAACCAGGGTCAAACCACGACACTATCCATTCCTGTCTCTGTGTATAGATTGTACATTCATTGTGTGAATTCTTTTTCTATATGTTAGTTTAAATTATCATTTCTTCCATTATATGTTGACAGAAAACATAGGTGGTTTGGAGGTAACCCTTTTAATCCAAAATTTTATATCAAAGTGTAGAATTTTTCAAGGAATCTCTCTGTTTCTGTGACAATTCACAGAATATGTAGAAGAACATGTGAAGAAACATGTCCTAGAAAATCAGCTTTTGAGCTATAGAGGTATTTAGAGTTTTCTTGGCTCCAGATCTCAGTTCCCAGTCTTTCTGACAGGGAGCCTACACTCAGAGGTCATATCATTAGTACCTAATTATAGGTACTTGGATCCATTCTCTTTCTCTGAGTGAAGTACCAATCATCAATAGTCCCTATGTCATGTCTATTTTCTAGAAATTATCTAGAAATTTCATGGGAGACTACTTGTAAAAAATAATTCCAGGAAACAATTAAACAGTTTAATACATAAGGTAACTGAATACTAGTGCCTTGGAAGGTTAGATGTAGCCTGAGATGCAGGCTCTGGATCTGCAGTAAAAAGCCTCAAAATTCTGGTTTTTATGAGTTGAACTATTGTCTATTGAAGCTTCTTGTTTATTGCTTTTGTTTTTGTGAACCAAAAAAATGGATTTGGTTTGGGTTTGGTTTTTAATTTTAAGTAATCCTTTTTAAAGAATCTGAAATGTAGGTGCTATGAAATACTGAAATATGTTAAGCAGTGCAGGAGAAAAACCAGAGAGGCAAAAGCTCAGATGGAGCTCAACCTAGCTGTTTCTGTCAAGGACAATAAGAAATGTTTTTACAAGTACATTAACAGTAAAAAGAGAGGCTGCAACAACCTCCACTCCTTATTGGATGCAGAGGGTAATATAGTAACCAAAGATGAGGAGAAGGCAGAAATACTTAATGCATACTTTGCCTCTGTTTTTAACAACAAAACAAACTGCCCACAGGACAACTGGACCACCAGGGTCATGGAAGGAGCTGAGGTACAGTATAACCCCCTTGTAATCCAAGAGGAGGTAGTCAGAGACTTGCTGAGTGGCTTGGACCCTCATAAGTCTATGGGACCAAATGGGATCCATCCAAGGGTGATGAAAGAACTAGCAGATGAACTCGC
>WEKX01026327.1:0-12640 GCA_013390025.1 Pitta sordida
AATATTCTGTGAATCTGTGAATCATGCCCACCTGCAACTAGCTGGTTCTCCTGGTCAGGCCACAGAGCACAGGCCATTGCAGAGGAGCAATAGAGCATGTTTCCAGTCTCACAGTATGGTTTTGTAGTTGCCCTTTGCAGGGTCAGCAGTTGGACTTTGGTGATTCTTGTGGGTCCTTTCCAACTCAGGATATTCAATCATTTTACTAATCTACCATGCAGACAAGATTGGGCACTGATGCCTCTGCAATCTGATAATCATTGATGTTCTCACAAGATTTCAGACTTTTCTCACATAAATGTATCTACTGCCCAGGTGGTTAAGAGGGCCAATGCCATCCTGGCCTGTATTAGGAACAGTATGGCCAGTAGGACTAAGGGAGTTATTCTTCCCCTGTACTCAGCACTGGTCAGACCACATTTTGAGTACTGTATCCAGTTCTGGGCTCCCCAATTTAAGAAGGATGTTGAACTGCTTGAGAGGGTCCAGAGAAGGGCGACAAGGATGGCAAAAGGACTGGAGGACAAACCATATGGGGAGCCGCTACGGGAACTGGGGTTGTTCAGCCTGGAGAAGAGGAGTCTCAGAGGCGACCTAATTGCTGTTTACAACTACCTGATGGGAGGTTGCCGCCAGGTGGGTGAGGATCTCTTCTCTCAGGCTGACGACACCAGAACGAGAGGACATGGCCTTAAGCTACGCCAAGGGAGGTTTAGACTGAATGTAAGGAAGAGATTTTTCACAGAGAGAGTGATCTCTCATTGGAATGGTCTGCCTAGGGAGGTGGTGGAGTCACCATCCCTGGAGGTGTTTAAGAGTAGGCTGGATGAGGCATTTAGTGCCATGGTTTAGACAATGGATTGGTGTTGGGTTACAGGTTGGACACGATGATCTCCAAGGTCTCTTCCAACCTTGCTAATACTGTGATACTATAATACTGTTTCCTGCCAAAAAGTCCAAGCAGTGCATCATTCAGGCTGATTGCCTGCTTGAGAGGGACAACACCAACCAAGCAGAGTGATTCTGGAGAGAGGGACTGAGAAGAACCTCCTACAGGTCAGCCAGGGGAAGAGCCAAGTCGTGCATGCAGGGAGGAGCAAGCCCTTGCCCCTTGTAGGTGCTGGGAAAGAGGCATCTCTAAAGCAACTGGGCAGACCATTGGGGTCAGAGTAGATCCCCTTCTGGGCAATGTGGTGATAGTAAACTGCCTGTGGGGCAAAGGCATCTGAGTACGCGCAAGGCTGCAGTAGACAAAGCCTTGGCAGCAGGTGGAAGAGATGATCCTTGCCCTTGTGGGTGTCCAGCTCCGGGCTCCCCAACACAAAGCAGCCATTGGCCATCCTGGCCAGAAGCCCCACCCGCATTCCACAACCCAGCACCCATTGCAAGGTCCATTGGGATTGGGCTGTTGTTCAGTTGGAGCCAGCATTCAGCAGCAGGGAGCAGTTCTGGCACAGATTGTCACTGCGAGGAGGCAGGTTCTGGCATAGTGACACCGAGCCAGCCAGCCCTGATGCCCCACTTCCCATCCTCAAGGTTGCCCACGGGCTCCAGCCTTTGATGCCAGGAGAGAGTTCTTTTGTCCTGGGCAGGATGGGCCTGATCAACAGCTGTTTCATCTCCAAGTGGGTTCTCCCACAGCTCGAAGATGTGGGCACGGCCAGGTCCCGCAGACGAGTGCATCTTTCTCGTGCCCACCACTCTCTGCTCTGCAGAAAGGTTCTTAGTGACACTGAGGTGTTGCTGAGCACAGACATGGCTGTGACCTACAGCTGTAAGAGGACAGAGAGGTGCCTTCTCCTGCTCCAGGAGGAAGTCATGATCACCAAGTTGCAATAAGACCCTGGGAGCGCATCTGCCTTTGTCCCATCCCTGGTCCTGGGAGCAGGGCAGACACAGCCTGGCATAAGCCCGAGGCCCCAGTCCCTTGAGGCTGGAGGCACCAGTATCCATCCCAACACTGGCGTGGGAGGATGTCAGTGCACTGCCCAGGGGGAAACCAGGGAGGCCACCTGCAGTTCACTGCCTACCCTTCCTGTCCTCTCTGCAGATGGGCCACCACCTGCGGCCCAGCCCTGCCTGGCCCTGGGCCAGCTGTGGGTGTTGAGCAGCAGGAAGGAGGCAGCAGAGAAGAAAAAAGAGGAGAAGCAGGAAGACGACCAGCATCATAGAGCCTCCATCATCCTTCTCTGGCCCACCAGCTCCTGCATTGCCACTTTTGGATGAGCTGTGCTGCCACAGGCCATGGCAGGGCAGGAGAGGTTCCCAGCCATGCACACACCACACAGTGCATAGTGTGGAGCAGGAGCTTGGGCAAGGAGGACATGGGGACATTTGCGCATCCTCCATGCCCTGATTACCTTTCAGAGGCCAGAAAGAAAGGGGCAAAGCGGCTGCTCTGGCAGGTCAGAGGGAGCCAGGGCTTGGGCAACCCCACTGTCCTGCCCCCACCATGGACCTTCATTCTGCCCCTGAGTCCTTCCCTATGGGCCAGGGCCGTGCCGGTTCATGTGTCTGCCCACAGTCTGGGGGGAAGCGGGGCATGGCATTGGTTCTCCTCTTTCTGCAGCTGAAGGAACTGTGAGTGGTCACACTCCAGGGGTAAGCTGGAGGGATGCTCCAGGAGCAGCCAGGCAGGGAAAATCAGCTCCTCAGCTGGGGAGAGGCACCCTGGGGCTGCAGGCAGGTCTCAGGCAGAGTTGCCTGAGAAGGCAGCTGAAAGGCCACTTGGGGATCATCCAGCTCTCTGTCCCTTAGCCACTGCCCAGGACCAAAGGAGCCTGAGTCTCCCGTTTGCCCACATCAGAACCCTGGAGAAGGAGCTGAGCCTCTCTTGTGCCACAAATGCCTCTGCTTTGGGCTCTGTGAGCACTGCTCCTCCAGCAGAGCAGGACAGGCATCACTGCTTACCTTCTTGCACTCTGCTTTTGCCCAAGGGAGGACATTGAAGACCAGGAGTGTGGAGAGGTTGCTTGAGGACCTCTCCTCAAGCAAAGGTGAGAATCACAGAATCACAGAATCACAGAATCAGTAAGGTTGGAAAAGACCATAGAGATCATCAAGTCCAACCTATCACCTGTTACCTAAACTAATCTAGTCAAACCTGTTACCTAACCTGACNAACTTCCCTAGTCCTACTGACAACACTATTCCTGATGCAGGCCAGGATACCATTAGCTTTTCTGGCCACCTGGGCACACTGCTGCCTCATGTTAAGTTTTCTATCCACCTCTGCCTTTCCCCCACCTCTGCATGTTCTAGGGCAGCAGGGATATATGGCTAGCAGAAAGAACTTGTTCAGAAGGAAGGGAGGGAGGAAGGGTGCATGCTGCAACTTGGCAAGCAGAACGGTTGAGGAGCCAACAGGAACGGCACCACATCCTTGCTGGTGGCACGGGGAAGAAGCATGTGGTGCAGGGTAGAGAGCCTGGGAGCACAGAGTGTCCCAGCTGTGCCCTGCTCAGGCTGCTGGTCCTGGGGGCCAGCTGGCTGGTGGCAGGTCTTTCTGCTGCAGGGCTGCTCTGCAAGTACAGCATGTTTCTTGCAGGCAGATCCCAAGCAAAGGCCTGTGATGGCTCTGTCTGGCAATGGAGGAAGACTTTGCTGCTCACCAGGTGGGTTTTGGAAAGAAAGGCAACCTTGTGCTCGGGCCCAGCTGTGCCTACTTGTCCTCTGAGTGTCACCATGCAGGTGTGGCCCCTGGAGAAGGCAGAACATCATCTGCAGGAGCAAGGACACCTGCTGGGTGGCAACCACTGGACACAGCTCTGCAGGGACAGAGAGCATCTCTTGCTGCTTACAGCTTGGAGGAAGACAGGGCAAGGTTTGGGACAAGCTGTCCCGCTGACACGGCAACTCTCCGTGAGAGTTGGAGCCCCAGTTGCAGCTGCTGGCTCCTCTCCTGACCTGCTGCATCAGTCAATGTGGTGCTGAAAGCAGGGCGGGACAGGCTGTGAGAGTTCTGGCCCAGCATTCTGTGCTGATGGGCTTTGGCTGTCTTCTTTGCAGCAGGAGGGACCAGCAGCACCTGCACGAGGAGGAAGCTGCCCTGGCCCTTCAAACAATGCAAGAAGGTCTGTGAGGTCAAGAAACCCAGGTGCATAGCAGGCTCTGCTGGCCATCTTTCCCAGCTCTGCCTAAGTCAGCCCCACTCATTGGCAGGGGCCACCAAGGGTTGGTGCTTGGCAGGTCTTGGAAAGAGTTCCATGGCATCTCCCCAGGGGCTCTCCACCCAGCCCTACTGCGTGGCACAGGACCACTATGAGCATCTCTGCCCATGCACAGGGGTCTAAGGGTGTCCACCATGGGGAGAAAGGCTCCAGAAACAGCCCACTGCCAGTGACAGCAAGAGGTTTCTCACCTGGGCCATCAACAAGTCCTTGTCAGCTGTGTTGCTCAAAGAGAGGAAGTAAGCCCCACCAATTGCTGCCTTTGTGAGTTCATATTCTGACTTTCGGACTCTGTCATTGCAGGTGCCCCACCTGTCCCACTACCCCCCGTTGATGTTTGTTGTAGGAGTTGTAAATTTGTTTTTTCTTCTTTCTGACTCTCTCTGACATAAGATGTTACATCCACTTTAGTACAGTGGTAAGAGTCCCCACCTGGTGTGTGGGAGACCTGGGTTCAGTTCCCACCAGGGAGACAGTGTTACGAGTTGGACTCGATGATCCTTGTGGGTCCCTTCCAACTCAGAATATTCTGTGATACAGACTGGGGAAATGTTTTTTGGTGGCAAATCTTAGGGGAAGATTTTGAAATCATCCTTTTCCTCAGGTTTGTCAGCAGGCATCAGGGCTGAGCTAAGGTGCTTTAGAATTCTGACCAAAGCACCAAATCCCACAAAAAGGCTCAGGTTGAGAGGGATCTGTGGAAGTCCTCTGGTCCAACTGCCCAGCAGGCTTACCTAAAACAAGCTACCCAGGACAGCTCGAGGGGTCCAAAAAGAGGACCTTTCCAAAGAGGACACTTCTTTTCCTCCATCCTTCCTCCTCAGCAGGGATCTGAATTTAGGGGGCTTCTTTAGTGCCATGTCACTGTAGCCATAGCTGTGAGAGAGACCTCGGAGACCATAGTACAGATAGAATTTCATGGCAGAGATCACTGGGCTGGAGAAGGTCAAGGAAGAAGCACGGCTTTTGATTGAAATTCAGCCCTTGGCAGCAGGAAAGAAACATGCCCTGCAGCCTCAACCCTAGCCACCACCTTGACTGCAGATGAGAGATATGTCAGGGGGCTGACAGGAGACTCCCAGGCCCTGGAGTGGTGGCTGGTCAAAGGACACGGATGGGATCCCTGCAGGGCCTTATCCATCAAACCAACAGGCACCTTCCCCTCTCTTAGGGCTGGGAGAGATGCTCTGCAGAGTTCCTGGTCCATGGCTGGAGAAGAGATACTTCTGTCCTCTCCTCTGCTCTCTCCCGGCTCCTTTCTCAGCTCTGCAACCCTCCCCAGAATACCTGCACACAGCATTCCACCTGAGTGGAGGGTTAAGTCTCTCTGTGACTATGCCCAAATATGAACCAGCCCACTAGATGTTTAATTAGCAGTAGAACAGGCATACTAAATTAAATGCCAGGAACTAACCATCCCCAGCAATTCAAGGCCTAGTTGTTCACACTGTGCTACAGTGATACTCCTAACCCAGAAATTCATTCTTTCATTTATAAATGGCTGTCTCAAGTAATTACTTAGGCAAAGTGCAGAGTACACTAATCGATAAATCATGACAGGAACCACTGCTATTGAAGCTGGTTGTTTTATTGTCTTATTTCTTTTCTGAATGCTGCTGATTTTAATCTGTATTTTACAGGTTAACAAGTGGTTCTTCCATCTCTGCCAGGGGAGTAGGGAGGTAGGTTTGAGGTAGATTTATGAAGAAGCAGTAATCCTCAAACCAGTTGCAATTCCATCAATCCTCAGTCAGCACATTCTCATTCTATACGTATAGCATGTGTTTGAAGGACTGTGGTGGGATGGCAGTGGTGGAGGCTCAGCAAGCTGCTGCCACATGCACAGAATGAGAACTTCAGTTTGTAAAGTATGACACAAAAAGTAGATGTAAGAGCTGTTCTGAAGCCTCCCTCAGCTTAGCTGTTTCTTTTCGCTCTCCCTCAGGAGGCACTCATTTTCTGTAGACTCTATACATTTTTTCTCCATGGATTTATATGACTTTCACTATATGCAAGTATTTTTAAGCCTGAAGAAGGAACTAAACATACTCCAGCAATATTATTCCAGCAGATGTTCAAATTCACTTATAAAGCAGTTTGTAAAATGCTAGATGAGGTAAGCTTAGTAATAAATATTACTGTCAACATCCCTCAATTTTTCACCCTCAGACAGCTCTGTTTGCTGAAGTTTTTTCTGATTCAAAAAGGATGTACAAATAACAGAGAGTTGTGCTAACATACTTCGGTCTAAACATGTTTAAAGCTTCACAATGATCAAAGGCAACAATGCCAACACTTGCAAAAGACGTTTTTTCAGACACTCTGTTTCTTACACTAAAGTTCTTTACATCAGCAGCCTTTTTTTCAGCATAAATTGTAAGAACAACATTTTAACAGGTGTCATATATTTGCAGTACAGTTTGTGTTTCTTTGTTCTATTGTATTTCACTTCCTCCCGTAAGTACTCCTGAAAGTTCTTCCCCAATGCAGTTTCTTGCTTCGCTTCTAAAACTCAGATTTACAGAGAAAACTTTGCTTCATTTTTTCATGAAGAAATTTTCAGAGTTAGACATTTTTTCCTCACACAGGAGATTTTAGGTACCAGTAGTTATTTTTTAACTTTCTCTTCAGCATATTAATATTTATACACTGTATTTATAAATTAAAGAAGAAAATCTCAAAAATAGGCTGCTTAGTCATGGGCGATGAATAGCATGACTCATAAAGACTTCGATGGTAGCAAAGGTAATAAAAATCATGCACTGTACCAAATGTTCCCTTAGACAGGATATAAAAATCCCCAAAATTTGTTTTCTACAAAGAATAAAGCAGCCTAACATGTCTCATTAAAAGGTTGTTTTAGTGGTGGCAGTTTTGTTCGTTTCCAAGACTGTATATACAGTACACATGACTGTATATATATACATGATGAACAAAGACACCTTTTCATCCATTTTCTAGGCAATTTTGATGATCATCCTAGCACCTGTGAGTCACAGTGTAGGGTCCTTACAGTTCAGTGGTGATGTACAGAGATTCCCACACAGCTGTCATCGTGCCAGGAAAAGACTGGTTTCACCCATCATACATTTTGAATAAGTGGCTTTGTTCTTTTTCAAATACATATGTCAAAACATTTAATTCCAGTGCTAATATTATATAACCATCCTTTTAGCAAGCATTATTTATTCCTGTACAGATTATTAACACTTCTCCCTAGTGGCTTAATTTTGGGCAAATGACAGGTTCAAT
This sequence comes from Pitta sordida, assembly GCA_013390025.1. Classification (NCBI taxonomy): domain Eukaryota; kingdom Metazoa; phylum Chordata; class Aves; order Passeriformes; family Pittidae; genus Pitta; species Pitta sordida. The sequence continues at coordinate 7,422 of WEKX01026327.1, forward strand.
TCTTCCTGCTACTCAGGTGACACTTTAAAAACATGGGATCATCATTAGGATCTGTAGGTCATACATATTCTAACAAGGGTTCATGAACTCATAAGATATGCTAGTATCATTAAATAAAAAGGCATCCAATAAGCAAATCTAAGTACCAGACCTTAGATTATTTGCATTGCTTCCTTGTTAGTTCATTTTTAGATCTGTTTTTATATATAACAAAGAACTCCCTGGAGCCCACCACCACAGAGAAGGCTCTAAAGAGTGTTAACATAAGCCTGTCAACACCACTTAACCTTACAGACATGAGCTACTGTCTGGCCTTCTTAAATTTAGCAGTAACTATTTTCTTACAACCACTACTAGGGACATTCCTGGGTGAGACAGGAGTGTGTTTTGTTCTTCTACTAAATGAAGAGAGATAACTCTGAAAGATGTTTGAGGAAACCACCTGTGCTGCTTGCAAGGTCTTCATGCTCAGAGGGAAAAGTCAAGGGAGAAAAGTGTTTGGATGTAGGTAAAGGCTGTGACTGAGAGAGGGTTTGGTTGGTTGGTTGGTTTTCAGGGGAGAGGGAACAGGGGACACATAACACTTCAAAATCTGACCTAGTTTCTCACAGTTTAAAAGATAAAATGAAAGATTAATTACATACCCACATATTAGCTGCTACAAGATTTTCATCTAAAGCCTGAAAGACAAATATAATGAAGTTCATTCATCACTTTAAAATAGCTGCGAGGAGTGAATTAGTTCAATGTAATTCTTGCAGTCTCCTACCCCCCTCACTTTATTTCTCCTGTTTGAGCACTGTGTTTAAACAAAACAAAACAAAACAAAAAAACAAAACAAACCAAAAACAAAAAAAAAAAAAACCAAAAAAAACCCCCCAAAGCTAACAAGACAGACCAAATTATACTAAATGTATAATTCTCAACTTCCAGAAACTATTTCACATCACTACTTTAATACCTTGCATTAGTTTTAAGAACACAGATGGAAATGCTCATTTTGCTTACTATGCCACAGTTTTAAATTCTGTCTGCTCTCTCTGTTCCTGTTTATTGCAGAACCTTTACTTTTGCAACATCTTTCTTCTATCTTTTATTTTTATTGATGTCTACAACTACAGCTCAAGTTCCATAGTTCATCATATCCTTTCATAATTCAAGTCAGCAGTATCACTTGTGCATAAAACTTAGTTTCAGTGGTTATCTACAATGAATGTCAAGTGAAATGAAAAAGGTACATGCATAACTCATTCCCAGAAGCCTCTATCCGATCTTTTATACCTGTGTCCAACCATGTCAACGATGAGGAAAACTAACACTTCTCAGCCTCAAATGAATACTAAAGTAGTTCAGCTAGCATTGAAACATAGTTCTAATCTTACATAGTTAGAAAAGGAGAGTGAAACAGATTGAAAACATTGATGTCAAAATTATTTCCACGGAGATTAATATAGATGGGTTAGTTTTTCTAAAATCAGCAATTTGAAAGACTAGATTGTGATGAAAGTCTTTATATCTTGCTTGTCGATAAGAAGCAAAACTAACAGCAGACAATAAAATGGATGGCTTTAGTATCATTAGAAAAGAGGGAAACTTCGAAATTGCTGCTCAGCTGAAATCTTTCTACTTTTCTTTTTCCTTTTATAGAAAACACAAGGAAAAAGAGAGAAAAATCTGAAGGTAAAAAAGTTATAAACAAAAAATAGAGAGAGAGAGAGAATATCATACTCTTGAAACAGAGAAATGAAAATACCAATCAGATACTGAATGGTAAACTCATAGTCATAGATAGTTTTGTCCTTCAATTATTTAAAAAGTAGTTGAGAGGAACAATTTTCCAGGAAATTTCAGTACTGCACATACTGTTCAATCCCAGGACATTTGTGTGGGAAGCTCCATTTGGAGATTCAAGACACAATGCAAATAGCTTCAAGCCAATATGATCAACTGAATTCAATTACTACTTAGTAGAGAAATCCACTGATGACCTGGCTTATGAACTTAGCCATCAGCTATAAATCTGTGGATGGCAGAAAAGAAACAAAGGTTCTTGACCAACAAAAGCTCCTCAGGCGTGTTTTCATGCCAGGCATGGCTCTTATTAGTGCNGCAGCACGGAGAGCTCAGGCAAGAACTGAGCTGTTAACCCCCTCGCTGCCAGAGCAGCAGAAAACCCCCTAAACCATAACACAATCAGATACTGAATGGTGAACTCATAGTCATAGATAGTTTTGTCCTTCAATTATTTAAAAAGTAGTTGAGAGGAACAATTTTCCAGGAAATTTCAGTACTGCACATACTGTTCAATCCCAGGACATTTGTGTGGGAAGCTCCATTTGGAGATTCAAGACACAATGCAAATAGCTTCAAGCCAATATGATCAACTGAATTCAATTACTACTTAGTACAGAAATCCACTGATGACCTGGCTTATGAACTTAGCCATTAGCTATAAATCTGTGGATGGCAGAAAAAAACAAAGGTTCTTGACCAACAAAAGCTCCTCAGGCGTGTTTTCATGCCAGGCATGGCTCTTATTAGTGCTGTCCACAAAAATTATATCTGTTGCCCAGTGTGCAACAACCCAGTAATCATGTACTTGAGAGAGACATTAATTATTTATTCAAGTGTTGTGCAAGCCTTGATGCTCAGTGGTATTCCACAAGTCAAACATACCAACTATCAAAACTTTTTACTACTGACACATTTCAGCAAACAATACAACTAGTGTTCATTGGTTACAAGTTACATAGCTCTCCTATTAATTGTTTTCTACTGGTTAATTGTTCTCTATTTTCTCATCCTAATTAGTCTGCATGCTCAGTTATTCTCTTCTTTATGGTTGGTGGGTTTTCTTGGCTCAGTGGTCCATGAGTCTGTGGCCATGACTAGGCTTGAAAGCATATGAAGATCAAGCATTAAAGAATATCCTTTCTTAAGAAAATTTTACATATTCCACATTTCACAACATCAATACAAAAAATATTGTTTGCCAATTGAATAAAGAAAAAACCTGAATTACCTTAGAAATCTCTAATCAATGTCAAGAAATGAATTTTGTCTTTTTCTTGACTGAGAGCAAGCAAAATATTTATCAAATTTTTTATATATTTATATATTTACATTTTATATTTCATCAACAAATTTATTTTAACATTGCAAGGCTGTAGGAGTGGGAGGAGAAGGAAGAGGTTAAATAGTATATGAGTTTGTAGAGAAAACTGGCCCTGCTGAACTGGGTAATTTTGGTATTAAGCCCAACCAGGTCAGGATTTTACATATATATTATGTGAAATAATCATAGTCAAATTTCACCTGCAATTATTTATGGGTATAATCCAGAGCCCAAGAGAAAAACATCTTTTGGTTTGTATGGATATTCAGTGCGAGTCTGAGTGGCATCCTATTTTAGCCTTTTTTTAAAACCAAAAAATATAAACAAACACACCAAACTAAAATCATCGACAAAAAATATAAACCACAATGAAGGAGGGAGAATGGGAGTGAGCAAAATTTTTACTTTAACCTGAAATTACTGATTTTTTACTGCAATATTCCTGGTTTATCAGTCAGTACTCTCACATCACACACCTAGATTCATCCACTTCCACAAGCCAATAAGTCAAAGGAATTCTGGGCATAACCCAACACCAGACCATGGGGAATGGAAAACCTCAAGGCAAAAGTAGCCTCCATATAGTTATACCCCATCATTTGTGAGGAAGAGTTCATGCCATGGGCCTTGCAAAAAGCCAAACTTGCAAAGAAGCGCAGGTCATTAGTATGCATGCAGGCCATGCCCATTGCTCCACCCTGCAGCGCTCTGGAGCACTGCGGACACTTTTCTGCTTCTCCCCTCAGGCTCCCTCAGCACAGGGGAGCAAAGGGAACTGTTTCTGAGCCCCCTCTGACTCGGGAGGCCCCCCCGCCCCGAGAATCTGTGGGCTTCTCCAGGCTGCTGCCACCGCACTCCCACAACCCATACCTTGTGCCACTTCCCCCTCCCCACCCCTGCCCCCGGTGCTCGTGTCTGCAGTGTCCCGGCCCTGTGCCAGCAGCCCTGCGGGGGCTGCCGGCTCAGGGCTGCTAGTGCAGAGTTGCTGATGGGGGCTGCCGGCGTGGGGCCACCGGCGCAGGGCTGCCGGTTCAGGGCCGCCAGCGCAGGCACGAGCATCGGGGTCGGGGGGNAAATGGGTGGGGTCATAATGCAGAGGTCACAATGCACCGGGGATTCACTGTATATGCACTCCAAGTTTACTCTTATTAACTGTAGAATGTATGGTGTTTGGAAATGGAAGTGATGTATTGAGGATGGGCCGATGAAGATTTAAATTAATCTGTGTTTTCATTAAATTAATAGCCCTGATAAGATCAACCAAGTAAGAACAAGTGATATCATTGTCTTTCAAATTAAATTCCTGACATTCATCTCAGCTGAAAATTCCTGTATGGGAATCTTGAAGGTTCTGGTTAAAGGGACAGCCAGTTCATTTTGAAATTAAAACCCACTGCAACGGTGAGGCTTTATACACAGACAATAGAGACAATTTGAGAAGGCTATAAAGGAGCCCACACTGCACCAGACTATGATGTCAGTGCATAGAGGAGTAATGTAACTTTGTCAGGGGCCAATGAAAGGAGTATAACATAGCAAAAATCACACCAATGATTCCCATACTGTCTGTAGAATATCTACCAGGTAACACATCATCCCATCATCAGAAATAGAGCATTATACACATGCATATGCCTAAGTCTTTTGTTTTTAAAACCTAAATATCCATGCTGCATGGTAAAGAGCGTTCCAAAATGGAAACGGGGAATAAAAGGAAAATTGCACCCTAGAGTTGTAGCACTGTCTGTAGCTGTTCATCTACTGTCTGGGAAACCAAGGTCAGAGCATTTCCAAAGAGACATAAATCAGAATTATCCTAAAAAAAAAAAGTTATACTTCATGCTATACTTCACAAACACTGACTGACAATACAGACCTTACTGCAAAATATTTTTTTTTATTATTTATTAAATTATAATTAATTGTTTAAGCGACATTATTTTTTTCTTCTATTGACCATTATCCAATAATTTTTTAATGTAAGTTGGCATAGGTAAATATCTGTAATTAAACATCTGCTCACTTGTTCCAGGAACAGCCTGATCTTCTATACCCTGCACTGGTCAGATGACATCTCAAATACTGTGTCCAGTTCTGGGCTCCC
>WEKX01026328.1:0-29652 GCA_013390025.1 Pitta sordida
AATATATATATATAATTATTATTTTGATTATTATTATTTTAATATTTTAGTGGATCTGCTTCTACACATATTACACTAACAAATCCTTAAATAACAGAGGTTTTGCAAGAATTTGAGCCACAGAATCAAAGCTAAGTGTACATTGAATGGTTCCTTTCTGCTGACAATCAAGTTACATGCCATCAGATACCCATGGAAAACAGAAAATATTTAATTTGGAATTCAACAAATTAGATTTTAAGAAACGCGGCCTAAATCCTGCCTCTTCATGCACATAAGTTCTGAGAAACCAGGTGGTCTTAAAAAAAGGGCTACTTTTTGATATCTGAACAGTGAAGTAGCGAGAGATTACAAGACAACTGAGTATAGTTACTCACTAGTGTTAAGATACGAACTCTGTGCTTATTGCAAATATATGAAATTATTCTTTGAGCAAGGAGTACAACCCAGGCTGCTTCCATCTCTATCTACAGTCTATTGACTGTACACTTGGAAAAACTGACTTCACTAAACACGAGAAGATAATTGATTTTTCCCACCTAAGCTGACTTCCACCTTTTCTTTTCCAGCGTCTGGCAATAATCAAGTTGCTTCATGGTCCATTGACACCTCTAGGAATTGACTGTTTCAGACATTAAAATTGCCTCTTCCCTGTTCCACAACACAAGAGTTTTGCTTATACATCAAATCTTTTTAATGAGCAGGAACATCCAAATTGCCTCATAAAGCATGAGGCTTTGGGTGGAATGTCCGCAGGAGATCCCCTAGCAAGGCTGAGTGCCTCCCATGCTCGGTAATGAAGACAGTCAGATGCAATAATACGCTGAAACTGTACAGGAAATGTAATTGCTGCTAAGAAAGTTTTACCCTACTCCTGGCAGCAGCCAGAGGTGTAATAGACCCTTTCCTTTTCCGCTGAAATTCAAAGAGTGCTTACAAAGGAAGACTGCTGGGTCTCAGCAGAGAATTGATGGGAACTGTGAATCTAGAAACATCAATGAGGAGGACTTTGATTTTCTTCTTTTATGAGTTTTAGGGCACAAAACAATTAGCAAATATTTTGTATATCTAAGACGAAAAAAAAATAGAGGTCTTATTTTCCCTTTGATCTGTCATAAAATCCTTCCCCTTCCTAAAATTACTAATATGCACATACCTAAAGCTAATTCTGATGCCTCTGATTTTACCTGGAAGTCTTGTTACTCAATAAAGCCAACTTTCACATGTTTCATAAGGATTTTGCAGCACATGTACCTTGCTAGCTGTACCCAGAGTAACATTGTGGTTGTTGGGGTCAATGCCTTGTTCATTAGTAGGAAAGGATTATATCTATATCTATATCTATATTTTCAAGTTGCTTTAGGTCCAGTCTGAGAATATGGACTGCATGGATTAAATTGGTGTCTGAAATCTAGATCTCAGTGAACAAGGTCCACGTAACATAAAAATCCTTTTATCAGAAGCAAAGGCTAAACATGGTGCGTCACCTGTTCTGATTACTATCCATGGACAGAGATGAGGAATATGCTAACGAAGACTGGTAAATCCAGTCAGAGGAGCTACTACTATTTTTCCAACAACATTGTTGTTGATGGACTGCCATTCATGTAGATGAACAGAGAAGTGAACACAAGGAACATCCTATAATCTACTTAAATGTGAGATTTCACACCTATCCTTTGACATTTTGATTCTCAGATGGAGACCAGAGAGGTCACCCTTCACGCTTCCCTTTCTTTCAAGGTAAATTCAATGAGGTTATGTTAGTTTCCACCTGATGGGGATTTGGCTCACTGAGTATGAGACTAATGGCTTCAGAAAAAACTTCAGCCTTGGCAGCGATAGTGAATACTGTTTCATGTTAGTTATGTATACCTCACACGCTCAGCTCTAACTTACTGTAAATAGAATGAAGAGTGCTTTGTTGCTGAATAATTTATTACACATTAAATATGGCCCAAGGCAATACAGTTTTCAAGTTCCACAAAGGCCTTATATATTTCCTGCTGTTATAATTATGCAAAGGAAATACTGACAGTCTGAATTATGAAATATAGATTATCCATTCAGCAACAGTTCAAAGATGTATTGTATGTGGGGCTAGCGAGTAAAGACAAGGGATTTCAAACATCATGTGTACTTTTATGGTGGGTACAGTATCTGTTTAAGCACCTCCTTTGCTGCATAGCAAAGCTGTAGAACATGAAAAGACCTTTAGTTACCCCAACAAACAGGCATGGCTGACACTACTGACTCATATACCCTTTAAAGCCACATTTTTGTTTCTTTTCTTTGTTTCCTAGTCTTACTTTATCCTTCCTTTCATGTTTAATGAGACATAAAAATATCTTTACTTCACTGAACATCTTTCATCCAAGCAGCTCAAAGAATACCACATGAAGCCTCATAACACCTCCGTGAGGAAGGTGAGAGGTACCCAGAGGATTTTTTCATGTACTATAAGGTGCATGTATCTATGAGGCCAAGGGTAGTAACTCTTCTGAGAAGCAATGTATCTCAAGATTACTGTTAAACAGCATAATACATCGATCTAAAAATGTGCTGCAAGACAGATCCTTCCTCAGCTAAGAAAAATATTCAATACTTGTGCTTAAATTAGATGTGTAGATTTGTTGAAACCCTATGCTCTTAAAATGGCAGGTGATTAAAAGTTTCACTTTTATATCTCAACCAAATATTTTAGGAAATTGGGATCAATGGATTCTGAAGTGCCATTGATATTTGAAGAAAACACCAGATGAAATGGATTGGTTTTCAGCTGCGGACAAATTTTAAGAACACTTTGCAATTTAGCAATGCTCAAAATGCATTATAAAATTTATGAAGCACATTAGCTCTGTTTTACAAAAGAGGAAGCTATGCACAAACAGATGATGTGATTTCCAAAGGCTGACAAAAAACTAGCCTGGCAAAAACAGGAACACCCCGTTGGCTTCCTGGCTCCTACTTTTCACAGTGGATCATACGTCCTCTCATATACATTTTAGAGATACTTATGTGCTCCCTTTTGAATCTAGGCAAAGATATGCACTGAAAGTCTGATCTAGGATTTATTCTTCACTTTTTAAAAAGTTTGCAGGCAGGAGACAAAGATTTTGAAAATCATAAACATGTAGATTCAAACATATTTTGATCATTCAAGAGTCAGTTTTGTGTCGGTGTATTTACGTTTCTGTGCTTTTGAAATGGAAGGCTTTCAGAAAACCCACACCTTTAGAAGGAAGCTTGCTAACTTCTCCAGATCCTCCCAAAACATCCGTGCCCAAATGGAATTATGAAACTTTCCTATGATACGTTGGAGTGATGTATCACACTATCTATGGAGAGGATGCATCATAAGATTTCTGTTAATTTAGGGGATGGAAAAAGAAATGGTTTGACAATCAAGGACATGCCAACATTCTAATACAAAAGCTGCTTGTTCTGAGTGACATACACTATCTGAACGTCAGATCAAATGCACTTTGCTCTATATATGTCATATGTATACCCTTAGTCATACAGTCTTGGAACTTTGCCCTTGCTATAAAACTGCATGGAAGGAAAACAGTCTGAGAAAGTAATTCCAGCTTTTATAATGAGGGTAGGTTGGATTAAGTTGAACTGAATCAGAAGGGCACTGCAGTCACTGGGAGGGAGTGAGAGAAAGCATTCTTGGCACCTGTGAAAAACAGCAAAACAAATGTGCTTTGACTAAATGGCGGATTTAGGAAAGGGGTCTTGATTTGCTCATACAGCCTCTCTGCTCTTCCTTGTAGTTAAGCATTATGATTATTTAATTATATTGATCATATACATTTTTTTTTTTTTTTAATTCTGCAGAAACACCGCCTCATTTGGTGGGTGGCACTCAGTAAACAAGGCAGCTGTTCAATATTCCTTTTTATCCACTTCATTCGCTGTGTGTGGTCTCATGCCTTATTAAATTCACACAATCCCAAATCAGCCCTGGGTCTGGAATTATTCACCAAATAGTATGTGATTATGCAATTAAAGACTGTATCAAAACACACAAAAGGGTAGAATTAGGATTGCACACAGTTGAATTTAAGTTAGTTGAATTCTCTACATTTTGTATCCTTGTTTTTTCCACCTTAGTAATCATTACGTAGTTTTGTTTTTATTTTTGTTAAACTTCTGAGGAAATGTCTGTGGTGGACCTTTATAAACCTCAGTTACTAGAACTGCAAAATTGTGGCCTAACTTGTGAATGGTTTGCTATGTGGAGCTAAAAAAGTCTAAATTCTCAGCATATCCCCATTATGATCTCTCAGGACTCTCTCTGCTGGGTCATTGCTTGATGCAGCAGCATCATTCTTTCCGATGCCATTCTCCTCCTTTGAGCAACAACCCCACCTTTGCTGAAGGAGTAAAAAAGGCTCATTGTAGATCTTACCTAATATAACACTGTACCTTACACAGGGAAACCCACACGGGTCTGGAAAGAGATGACACATCCCATTCAACAGCTCCTGGCCAAATGGGGACACGTCAGGTATGATGGCATCCCTGATCACAAACTATGGCCTGTGCTTGTGGGTTACCAGGGTCACTCAGCAAACAAAAGGCATAAGCTGAACCTCTAGAATATTCGAGATAAAAGATGTATGCTGTCACCTACTTAATTTCCACCATGGTTTTCGCTCATTTTTGCCCTATATATGAGGGATCTGACTGTTAGCATGGCTGGATTTTTCATGCTGCATTTTTTCCCCCCCCTTTATTTAATCCAAGTCTAATTATACCCAAGTGTGTCTAATTATATCCCCTAATAGCAGGCTAAATAATTTCCAATCCTTCTTGGCTTTTACCCTGTTCAAATATTTAAAACCAGGGCCAGAATCTTCTCTCATTTCTACTATGCTATGTCAGCCAGTAAAATTTAGCTTAGACCAATGGAGCTGCAGACTCACAGTAGTGGCAACACGGTGTGAGAAGCGAGGAGCAGCTCATACTCCAGGATAATCCTGGGATACAATCACTTTGGTAATTGAGGCCTAAATGGGTTCAGCTTGGCAATTTTCCATAACCCGAATTTCTAAGGCTTTGTGGGGTCTGGGAGAGAGGAGGTAGAAGGGAGCAGGAGGATTAACTTATCAAAGGGTAAACAGATTATTTTGAATTTCAAGTGCAGAGGCTTTGGTAAATGAATGCACAGAGGACTCCAAGCCCACTCTTAGAAGTACTGGTTTGTGGGCACTATAAAGGCCTAACTGTTAATTAATTATTATCACATATGTTGTGTGGATTGACAAACCACAATTATTTTGCACTAGAGTCTAGCTGGAAATGTTACCCTTGTTCCTGCTTTACATGACCTGGTGCAAGACAGAGATGAACATTCATCTAACTTGTGTAAAGTAGCCTGTGTGTTGGCTGCTGCTCACATTTTTTTCCTCTTTATGTTGGCTGTCTTCCTAAACCTATTGCAAAATCCAGTGTCCTGCACTTACCACCACTGCCTCCTCTTCCTGCAGTTCCACCTCAAACTATGAATAAAGAAAAGCTGCTGGATTTTTCTACCACTTTACATATTTTACAACAATGCAAATTTACTTCAAAACCATCCACCCAAGACTGGACCTTGCCAGTGGCTTGGATCTGTTCCCACAGAAAGAATCCTAAGTAATCTCGTTGACTAGTGTCCAATAGCAAATATCACATTCCAAAAATGAAAAGATAAAGTAATAACAATAGAGCCTTGCTGTTGAATAAGAGATGAAGTCTTTGTTTTGAAATAAACAGGAGAATGCCTGAACTTCTTGTTTCCTATCATTGTGAGGAAGGGTTATCCCATAAATTTATTAGGAAGTTACATCTATGGAACAGGATGTTGAGGAAAAATCTATAAAAATAATTTTAGTAAACAATTGAAGATTTCTAGTTCTATCATATGAGCTTCTTTGGAGATTTCATAAAGATTGGTCTTCAAGCACAAATATAAGTGATTTGTTGAACAACATAGTATGAAAATATATGAAAAATATAGCATTTCTACTTTTGTCTTTGACTCAGACTGAAATGGCCAAGAACATACAGAAAAAATGAGTACATGTGTAAGTTTAAATTAATTTTCAAACACAGCTTTTAAAGAACTGCAGACTTTGTGTCTTTCATTTTTAAAGTAAGGGTGCTTCGTAAGAGGAATAGCAAACCTAAGCTAGAGAGTTGGGTCCAGTTTGCAAAGCAATACCCTAGGCACATCCCAGTCTCTGACTCTCCCTTTCCAATCAGCCCTTAGTCAGGACCTTAATAAACACATAAGTGTCACCTTCAGCTGAAATTTACTGTGAAATGGAAATGCAGGGAAAAGGGTAAAATATCACATTATGTTTCTTCTCTTCTCCTCTTGGCTTCGATCACTCTGCTGTCACCCAGTACTACTAGTAAATAGTCTCCAAATGAAGGCATGTGGAGTGCACTGACCAGAACAGGGGACACCCCACTGCTTTGAACCATTCACAGAATCACAGAATCAAAGAATATTATGAGTTGGAAGGGACCCACAAGGATCATTTAGTCCAACTCACCATCTAACACCCGTACAGAGACCGAGAGCACATCCCAGAGTGGTAACACAACCTAGTTCCCTCACAGTCTAGCAGGCCACTCCGAGCCGGAAGGGGCCCAGGATCATCCAGCCCTACACCCCCCAGCTAGACCATGTCACTTATCTCCTCATCGAGTCTTCTCTTAAACACCTCCAGGGACAGTGACTCTACCACCTCCCTGGGCAGTCCATACCACAGCCAAAACTCACTGAGATTTTCTTTCTCAGGCACATTTCAAAACAGGGATGTGGAAAAAAGAGGAACTGAATTACTTTGCCATTACATTTATAATTATATCAATGTCTTTATTATATCATATTATATTTGTATTGGGTCTGTCAGAGCCCATAGCAGCCCTCACAGAGCTGTGCTTTAGAAAGATGTTGATAACACATGAGAGTTTTGACTACAGGCAGGCACACATCAAGACTGTAATGTCACTTCCCCCCAGCTGAGGATGAGATTCTGGGAGGGCACACGAGCAGGCCAGCTGACCCAGACTGACCAAAGGGATATTCCAGACCATATGATGTCAGCTCAGATATAAAAGCTAAGGAAGGGAGAAGGAAGAGGGTGGAATCCATTGTTTCCAATGCCTGCCTTCTAAAGACGTGTAGGAGCCCTGCTTCCCAAATGTGGATGGATTCCGCTGATGGGAAATAGAGATTAGTTTCATTTGCTTTTCTTCTGCACTTTGGTTTGCTGTGCTTTATTTTGCTTGAATTGAACTACCTTAACCCAACCGACACTTTGTGTATCATCTTCTAATTTTCAAATTAGTTATTCAAAACTCACTATTTTCTGGGGATTAAGTTGCAGAACTCCCATTAGCAAACATTATTCTTTGAAAAGATTTTTTTCTTCACCCTCATATCCCAAATTTCTTTGTTCTGAAAACAACTCACTTGGAAAATATGGTAGCCCTATGTATCAGGTTTGAGTGGCCAGGTTTTTGTAGTGGTGGGGCTATAGGGGTGGTTTCAGTGAAAAGCTGCTAGAAGCTTCCTCCATGTCAAAAAAACTCAATGCCAGCTGGCTCCAAGGCAGTTTCACTGCTGACCAAGGTAAGGCCCATCAGTGATGGTGATAGCACCTCTGGGATAGCATAGTTAGGAAGAGGAAGAAAACCCAACCAGACAACAGCAGCAGAGAGAGACGAGCAAAAACATGTGAAAGCAAAAACCCTGCAGACCCCAAGGTCAGTGGAGAAGGAGGAGAAGGTGCTCCACGTGCCAGAGCTGAGGTTCTCCTGCAGCCTATGGTGAAGCAGCTGTGCCCCTGCAGCCCATGGTGGTTCATGTTGTAGCAGAGAAAGAGGTTGAAGAGTCCTCCCCATGAGGAGGACGAAGCAGCAGAGACAAGGTGATGAAGTGACTGCAACCCTTGGTCCCATGGTGCTTCTGAGGGGGAGGAGGGAAAGAAGATCAGGAGGGAAGTTGAAACCATGAAGAAGGAAGGGGGGAAGGGAAAGGTATTTTAATATTTGATTTTATGTATTTCTCATTATCCTACTCTGATTTAACAGGTAATAAATTAAGCAAATATCCACAAGCGAAGTCTTTTTGCCCATGAAGGAAATTGGTGAGTGATCTCCCTCTGTCCTTACCTTACACCTTGCGTTTGTACTTCTCTGTGCCTATTAACTTTCATCCAGCATCATGGAGAACTTACCTGGAAATTTCAATAGAATCCCATCATTCCTATGCACTGCTTAGCATTCATCTAACATACACTTTCCAAGTCTGGAGTGATTCTTTGTTTGAAGGTTTGCTCATAGTTCTACAGTAATTCCAGACTCTGCAGAGGCTAAAACAGATGCTTTAGTCTTTGAGTGAAACCTCTGCAGTTCTGCAGCCTAAGTTAGCAATAGTTGATCAGCTCCTGATAAAAACAGGAGGTTTATATATGGATCATGATAAATCTTCCAACAATATAATAACACCATGTTCCCAAACTTTAGGCTCTGCATTAACTTTGCACTATTTTATTTTCAAAAAGATTTCTTGTATTCATCGTGCTCATAATTTTTACGGTTGGCATGGTAACTGCCTAAAAATGTGCTAGAGGCATTACAGCTCCAAGCTTTTCTTGTAGCCTATGATGCTTAATCAAAAAGTTTGCAATACATCCCGGTACTGTAAATGGTAAAGCTAAAAATATTGCTCTCTTCAAAGCATAAACAACTGCAACTGCTTTCAAGAAAGAGTTTGTGCTTACAATGAAATGGAGAAACACCAAGACTTACCCCCTTTATCCAATTCTGCACTTCAGCAGCGTACATAAGTCCTGGAAGTCTTGAATGTCTGGTATTGAGCAAATTTTTCCCTTCCAGCACTATAGTCTTTTAAGACTGTAAGTATGTAGGCTGAAAGAGTTTGCTTTTTTTTAATATGTGACAAAGATGCTATTTAAAGGCATGAAACTGCAAATCCATACACATGGTGGGATTAGCACAAAAGTGAATAGTAGCACTGAACTCATGGAGATGATTTACAATAGAGGCAACCTCTATGTTCACCTGGCTACAGAATTTTGGGCCCAGCCTTAATATATCCTTCAGGTGGCCAAATATTTTCTTAACAGATGACTGGTATTGTAAATATTTTATACTTATTAGAAGACATGGATCCAAACTTAGAGAAGGAAGATGAGGGTTATGAAAACGTTACAACACAATGTAGAAACATAATCCCAGTGGAGAGTTTACTTGCACATAGCTATTTTACAGATAAATCCACACCTGTCTAAAGGATGGAACTGGAACCAGGGCTATCATAACTACAGATTGTATGAACACGGAATATTCTTTGCTAGAGTTAAATTCCTTGCTTTAATAAGACAACACGTAGGGTAAACATCTCCTTGTAGGGGCACATGACAGCCCTCTGATGGCTTGTTTATGCTGGTAGTGTGTGTGAGAATGTTGCCTATGGGGAACGCATTCCTTTTTGGTATAATTATATATGGCTCTGTAAACCCAGGGATCACACCACAGTTTCTTTCTGGAAGATTGTGATAGTCCAGGTCAATACAGCCTCAACTGGCACTCGTGCACTCAGCATGAGGAGAGGTGAATTCTCTGACACTTAAGCAAACGCGCTCTCAGAAGGTGTGTGTGTGAATTCTAGGGTAGCGTCCCAGCTGTGCATTCTGTAGCACACAGCAAAAGTGATGCAGCTATTTGCAGGGCCTGTTATCTCTCCTAAGATGCTGGTCTTTGTGTACTCACTGGGGTTTTTTTCTGAAGATTTTCAAAAAATCCTATGCTGTAAAGCCTTACAATCTTAATATGTGGCATTTTCGATGTTTTGACGGCAGACAGAGGCGCTTAGAGCTTCTGAGGATCGGGTTTCTCAGTGACTTGTGTAATTTGCATCTGAAAACCTTGCTTTGAAATCTCTGGCCACAACACCTGCTCTTGTACTCTAATGAGAATAGGGAAGGCTTTTTGACTGTCACGTACAGCTCTAATGAGTGTATGTTTACGCCTTTAAGTTGTTTCTTTTTTTCTGGTCTCAAGTGAAAAACAATTTAATTGCAAAAGAGGAAGGTCATTTTTACGGTACCAACTTTTTGGATGCAGTTACAATTTTCTTCTCTGTACATCACAGCTTTTTGCCATTCCTTTGATAAGACAGGGGTAGAAAAACCAAGTTCTATCTTCCAAAGCTGAATAAAGATGCATCCATAAGAGTGATGGTCTTGTGGAATATAAACACAGATGTATTTGAAACCTTCAGAGGGTTTAATATGTTTACTTTTGTTAAGGAAACACCATGTGCTTGTTTGCAGGAGAAGCCTTCATTCAAACATATAAAAGGTAATGATTGTACTGGTGTGAGTTCAGTCTGTTCATACAGGAGTGTAGGAGTAGGCTTTTAGATAGCATTCTATTCTATTTTTTTGTATAAAATCTATGTTTCTTTCAGGAAAAAACTCTAAGTTATTACTAACTACTACATTTTTCCCAAGAAGGTATTATTCTGCTCTTCCTTAAAGCTTTAAAACAGATGAAAAATATTATTTATTATTATTTTGTAATTTTTCTTTTATTTTTTAATCTACTTTTCTAAGGAGTAAGGGGCAATGTAACCATGATGCACTTACCATAAGTCCATAAGTCTTCCTATCATTCAATCTGCCTGACTCCGCAAAGAAGTTTTGGACCTCTAGAAAAATTTCAAAGAAATAGAAATTTCAATGTTATCATATTGCTAGAAGTGTTTTGAAAATACACAACAGTGTAGGACAGAGCTATGACGTTAGCTGTCCCCAACTGGAGCATGGATGAAATATGAACTCACTCCTAATTATGTAACACAGACAAAAAAAAAAAGAAGTGTACCAACCATTACAAAAATTTTACTATGAGATTGTGCTTTAGTTGATGCTAGATAATCTATTTATCAGTTATAGTGCCTCATCAACGTGGTTTCACTGAGTTCTACCAAGGGTTGAGCTGGTCTTGCAATTTTAGTGGAACTAATTTAAAAATTTTTCCTCTATTTCCAGTTTATTTTCAGAAAATATTCCATAATTTTGTAAAGATGATAATTTTAAGTCCATTTTTATTGTGTGCAACTTTGTCTAGCATAAATTTCAGTCCTATGAGCATGATGGACATTGAGGAATTTGAGGATTCCTGTAATTGCATGTGTTAGCAAAATTATTTTTTTTTCAATACTCAGGTAGGCTGTCACCCAACCCTAGAGAGACACAGGCACGACTCCAGCTTGGAGCTCCAACCAGGGAAAATGTATGGCTGGACTGGGACTGATGCTTCTGTGATTACCAGGTGTGGTGGTTTGCCCCTGGTTGGATGCCAAAGACTCACCCACAACCACTCTCTCACTTCATTCTCCCTCCCCCACCTCCTACAAACAGGGGAGAGAGGAAAAGGGAAGAAAACTGAAGGGTTTTGCTACAGCAGGAATGAGGACTGTTAAAAAATCTTTTACTGTCACAGGCAAAACAAAACTCCAAAATGGGGGATGTAATGACTTGATGTCTAACAAGATCAGAGCTTAAAGTGAGAAGTATCTTTAAGGCAACCTTCTCCCCCAGCCCTCTGTCTCTTACAACAGATACCACATTCCCCCTTCCTCCAGGAGACGGGGGGCACAGGAGTAGGGTAAAACCAGGCAGTTGGTGTTTCTCTGCCGCTGCTCAGGAGAGGAGGCCATTCCCCTGCATTCCATGGGATCCCTCCCACGGAAGAAAGTCTATTATGACCCTTCCCAGTGTGGATCCAATCCCAGGGGCAGCAGTTCTTCCAAACTCTGCTGCCCGTGGGTCACTCCACAGGGTGCAGTCCTTGAGCACTGGCTGCTCCGGTGCGGTCCCATCCCAAGGCACAGATCCTACCAGGTACTGTTCTACTCTCTCACGTGGACTCTCCTCTCCACAGGCCACACGTCTCTCCTGGGACTCTGCTCCAATGTGGGCTCCAATGGGCTCCCTCCAGCATCCACCTGCTCCCGCGTGGGGTCCTCTCTCCATGGGCCACAGGTGGATTTCTGCATCCTAGTGCCCTTTCCGTGGGCTGCAGGGGGACAGACTGCTTCACCATGGTCATCACCACGTGCTGCAGGGAGATCCCTGCAACACCTCCTCCCCCTCCTTCAGCCTGCATTTGCTGTTACAACTCCTCACTGTTCTTCTCTGGTGGCCATGTCTTCTTCCTGCTCTAACTGTTTTTCCCTTCTTAAATATGTTATCACAGAGGCACCTCTATCTCTCCTGATTGGCCTGGCTGGGAGCTGGCTGGCATTACCTCTGCCAGCTGTGAGGGAGGCTTCCAGCAACTTCTCGAAGACAAGTGTACCCCAAAAGCCCCCGCACTACCAGAAACGCAGCCACAGCAAAACCCAATACACCAGGGTTTGTGAAACCATTCAGAGGAAACTAAAAACGGCACTTAAAACACCCTTTGCAGATAGATCTTCTAAAATCCAAGAGAATATTTATGGAGACATTTTCCTTATGTCTATCTTCTGCTCCTAGTGGGAGAGACAACCTTCCAGTTTGTAGAGAAGAAGGGACTAGATCGAAGTTCTGTTTTTCCAGATCTTGTCCAACTCGTTTCAAAGCCCCAAGTGTACAATTAGGTACTTCTGACTCTTAAGATGAAGGAAGTCATACATTAATTACTTGTAAATCTTAACAGGAATTACTTCCAGCCAAATTAAAAAATATTGGTTGCAAAAAATAAAGGATAACCTGGAAGATGTGGCAACTTATTCTTAGGCCTTATAGCTTCTTCAGGTATTTTACCATTCCTCACTCTGTGCAACTAGGGTTTCATAAAAATGAGACACTTTTTGCAGTTAAATTGCTCTTGAAGCAAAGGAAATCCCCAGTAGCTGCATGTTTAACACAGAGGCTGAATTCAAGGTGGTTGCTCCTCTGACTCAAATGAAACAAGATGGTGGCTTCCATGACAAGAAGAAAGGCAGTGATCCTACTTCCCCAGGAGTCTGAGTGACAACCTAATCCGGATTAATTATAATCTTGGTGATGACAATGCTTTAATATCACTGCCTTTCATTTGCATACACTTAAAATACACTTAAAGCAAAACAAAACCCCCAGGATTTTTTAAAGGTGAAACGATTAGGTTTTAATGCATATTTTAAATTTAAAATGTACATATACTATCTATCTATATATATACACATATATATAATATGTGAGATACTTATTAAGGAGATTGCAGGGGTTATTGTCACTTCTTATTTTGCAACTCTTCAGTGGCGACATCCAACTTATTTGGTTCAACAGATAAGACTTTCTGTTAAATGCTACCTGTGCTGCATTAGCCAGGAAAGCCTCTCCCCTTTGATGGCTCTGATTCCTGCAAGAGAATCCCACATACAAACAGCCTCAGCCCTTGAAGACACATAACCACGTCTATCCTTAACAACATCAGTGTGAAGTTACATATGTTAGCAAAATATGTGGATATGGGCCAGGGTAACATCAAGAGACGTTTGCCAGGTCCTAATTGAGCAATAAGGTAGGGTGTAGACTCTGATCCCATGCTTTGGTATGTTGCTAGGCAAAGGGCAAAAGCTCTGCACTATCACTCAACAAGGTGTGCTGTCATTGCACAAGAACTCCATCCTGTGCGCTGGGATGATTATAGAGTGCTATTTTCAGCGAGCAGAAGATATTTTATTTATGCATTTTTTTTATTCTGCTGACATGCAGAGGAAATAGCTGCTCGGTAAATGTCATGTCATAGTAAGTGTATGGCCTATTTTTAGCCAGACAATCATGTGAAAGGTGCAGTTCTTCACAGGTCACTATGGGTGTGCATGGTCTCGAACTGAAAGGCTGGATGGACAACTTTAACAAACCAGTGCCTTGTTCCTGCCATGAGCTGTGGGCATGCACAATCCTACATATGCCTGAGAGTGAGGAAAGAGGAGTTGAGCACCTTGCTACATCCTATGGTAAAAAATTCCCAATGCATTTTGTGAGGAAGTCCAGGTTATGTAAAAAGCTAACCCTGCTCCTTGGAAACAATTTCTCATAGGAAGCAGCACGAAATTGTTTTCAGCTTCACAGTTATCTTGTTTGTTTTGCTAATCCTCACAAAGATTAATAAAGGAATGATGAGACAACAGCAAACAGTAAGCACAGGAAGGGACTATTGCCTAAAGCATCTGGATATGATTATGTAAACACGATGTAATAAGAAGGCTGAGAGATTTAACTTTCGAAATCTCTTTTATTCCTTTCTAAAAAAACCCACCCTCTCAGAATATTTACCTTACTCCCTGAGTATCCTTTGAGTTGTTAAAACACTGCAATTTTCACTGCGAGTTCCTTGCTACTATTGATCAATCCACTCCAGATTTGATCTTTTATCAAAACATTTCCTGGCACGTATTCTGGTATCTGACCCTTCAATTTGAGAGAGAGAGGTGTCATTAAATTTGAAGAGGACATTTTTTATCCAACTGCTATATGTAATATTTATCCAACTGCTATATGTACTATTTTCCTCCTACCCACTGGTAAACACAATCAATATTTTGAACATTTATTCCATGCTATGATTCCTTTGTCACTGAAACAGTGACCTCTTCTTTGAGAGCATGAAGTTGAACGTTCTTCAGAGTGACTCACGCTACTCATACCAGGTGACAACTTTTCTTCTTATTAAAATTCCCAAGAGATAAACCTTTTGAAAATACTGTTTTATCTCAGATAAATATTAGCAACTTTTATATTCTTTTTACTTGCTTTAGCTTATTTTTCCCCCTGAGGAATTCCATTTTGTACAGGGTGCCAGCTGATCAGGTTAATTTTTTTGGCCAATTTTTCAAGTAAAGATTCCAATTTTGTTTAAAAATTACCTTAAATCTGTACTTTTTCTAAAATACATCCTAAACTCATTGTGACCTCTTTGTCGTTATCTCCTCTGAGATAAACATGTAAGAGACTGAGAAAGATGCAGAGGAAGATCAACAGTTCGGTAAGTAAAGCACTTTATTAAAGCAAGGGAAATACGCACTTTTCCTGCCATTTTATACCAATCTAATAATGTAGAATGACAGGAGAGTCCAAAAGGGAAAAGGAGCAGAACTGGTTTACTGTTTGGCATTTCTACAGCATCCCTTGTAATGTTCAGAAAATCCCTCAGCCTCAGCAGCTCTTGGCAGAACATGGTCATTGCAGAGGTCTCTTCAGTGAACTTAGGTTTCTTAGGGTAGGGTGTGATTTAGTCAGATGGGCTCGTTTCATGGGGCCACCAAAAAATTTTCTCTGGTTGTAGGAAAAAAAAAGAACCCTCTCTTTTCCTCTAGCTTTTGCTGTTTAAGCACACGACTGAAACAACCACCAATGACACACGTGAGGCCAAACACAGACTTCATTGTCTTTTTTTTTTTTTTTAGCTACCATTTTAATTGAAATTTTCCAAAAGGAAACACAGAAAATGAGGTTGAGGCAGATGTCTGGCAAGGGGAATTTCAATTCAGTTTGTTGGAGTCCGATAAGATTATGAACAACAAAACCCAACGTTCCCCTTGACTAACACAGTTAGTCAACCTTAACACCAGACAGTCAACTAACTTTGCTCATAATTGTAATAAGGAACTACTGAATGCCAGACTATTAAATTTTTTCCCATAATATTAAGTTATAATAGATAATTACAGGTATCAAGATGGGCAGCTCTTTCTTTGAATTAATATCGCCTTTTTTTTTTTATTTAGGTAAGATACCAAAAATGTTCAAAATGAGTAGTCATTCATTATATAAAGTAGCAGCTGAGCAGTAGGTGGAGGAATGGTTATTTGTTCCTACTCCTAAGCAAACATACATACAGTTTCATTTTTTAAATGAATTTTATTTCGATGGCAAAAAAAGCGATCTCTAATGACACAGAGTTTCAATTGGTAAATCTTCTTAGCAGTTTTTCCTCTTTAATCTCTGAAAGCTGATGTAGCTCATTCCAATTGCCCACAGCATCAGCTTTATTCTCTTGAAAGAACTTGCTCCCTTTTTAGTTTTCCTTTAATGTTTTGAGCCCTTACCAGAAATAGTAATTTTCTTAAGGTGTTGGCAGGAACCACAAAATTCACCAAAACTAAAGCTCATGTCTAACCAAGTATCCCATTATCGGGACCACCCAAGTGATTCAGGCTTGTCACAGACACAGTCTTTTCCTTTATATGATTTTCTAGGATTAGCATGGAAAGAAAATTCGGGTTGTTTATTAGTCAGGTTAGGAAAAGGTTATGAAGATTGTTCTACCTAAATGACAGAGACTTTTAGTTGTTTTGAAATACATTAAGGTCTCTGTTTATTACAGCTAGTTATACAGGGTTATTTGATTTCATGCAGCCATTCTTGCGCTGGGTCCCACACCTTATGTTTAGGAACTTCCCTTGGTAATTTATCAATCCTTGCCTGAATTCCTCTCTTTCTGTATTCTGGCACTGGGTCCTATGGAAATAGAAACCCCATGGGAGATGGGAGATGCTACTGCACCTCTCAGTTATAAATTTTCCCTCTGCCCACGACTTTGGGAGCTGCAGCCTTGATGCACCTGGAATACAGTGCCCAGGCTGAGCCATGGAAACCTGTGGCTGTTACCCCACAATGGGATGGGGAGAGCAGAGCATCCCCTGGGAGATGATCCAGGGGTGGCTGGTCTGTCCACTCAAAAAATCAGGTGTGAGTGTCAGCTCCACTGTTTAGTTTTTGTGGTTTGTTTTTTTTAAGGGAAGTAAAGCCCAGAATGGGGATGGCTCTGGAAACTCTGAAGCATTTTGATTGTTTTAGCACAGGTTGGGAGTTGCCTGTTGTAGCACCTATTGTAAAAACAGTGGGATGATATATAGTGGTACTTGAGCCAAGTCACCACCACTTCCCAGCACAGCTCAAGGTGTTGACTAGCCCCGGAGTCACTGGTATTCTGCTTTAGGAAAGATCGCTTCTTTCACCATCTTGTACAGTAGTGATTATAATCTGCCATATGAATCTTTCCTTTCCTGGAGCTGAAATCTCTGTGACTGACAGAAGATCATATTTGGAGGCTCCACAGTTCTGAAATTGGCTTATTCTGGAAATCTGCCAGTGTCACAGCCTGGCAGAGTAGAGGGATCAGAATTACACTTGGCTATTCAGTCAGTCTTGTGAACTGTTGCATCACTGCTGCAGGATGTTACAAGCTCTTGAGTCTAAGGGACAGCTCTTTAATTTAGTCTTGGTATTGTTTCCATTAATTGCCACATACTTAAGACCTGGAAAAAAATTCACTTCTCAAGCCTGTTGCACTTTGAAAAGATCAAACTTCTCTGTTCAATAATCATTGTTCTTCTTAGCTGAGGAAGGCAGGAGAAAAAGTAACATAAAATCCCAGTTAGAAATAGACTGGAGATCCACACAGAGGGTCCATTACATGACAAGAGGTACTCACTTATGCCTTGTGAGACAGAAAAAAAACAACTTTATGTTCATTTCCTCCCCACACCTCCACACTTTTGTCATTTCAACAGAAAGGATTCCTTTAGTACAGAAGTTATTTTAAGATCTTGAACAAGTTACATCTTTTTCCATGTGTATAAATAACTCCACCTGTTGCAGTATCATATATATGTGATCATTAAAATAGATGCAAGTAAAAAATAGCAGTATACTACATTTCAACCTAAAAATGATTCTAGGAACAAAGCAGATATGAGACACGAGCTTTTCCTCTCAAAAAAACAAAGGGGATTCTGCAGTCTGCGGTGGATTTTCCAGTGTCAAACACCTACCATGCACTCATCAACATTTTAAAAGTTACTGAAAATTGAAAGAAGAAATTTTTGACCACGTTGTTGATTTTCACAGACTATATTTTGTCACTGCATATACTAACAGGGATTGTTGAAGTGGTGCCAGGAATGCATTAAATTTGTTTCAGCTTCATAAATCCATGTGTCCCCTTTTTACTGTTGCATCTGAAAAAAACCCCACAGTACTCCAGGAGTTCAATAATGAGGAGTTTTCCTCCCATTTTCCAGCAGAGATCTGAGACACAAACTGAGGGAGCTCAAAGTTATTTTGTGATAAATTCAGCACAAAACACGAGAGGACACAATATCTGTGTCAAACTTTGCAGGCTGTTCCCAACTACAGTGGAACCTCCACACTGCAGATACGACAAAGATCTGAGAGAATAACTTCATGCAAATTGTTCCCATTGAACTACAAAGCCATGGTGCAAATGTGGTTATTTTTTAAAGCTGTATTTTGCCTTCTTTGTTTGGTGGTCATATCACATTTTCAGCACCTAGAAATCCTCTGCTTTTGACAGTGTCTGAATGAAATGTTGTCACTGACGTAACAATTATCTCCTCACCCTGTAGCTTTCAAGTTATGACTTAATGTTGAGAAAACTGTGGGCTAAGTGAGTGAAATAACTTCAGTACCTTCAAAGGATGTGGTTAGAATAGTCTGCAGGGGTGGGAAAAGAGTTTTCCTTTGCAGTTGGTAGAGCAGCAACAACAGAGAGGCTTTCAATTGCTTCTGTATCGCAGCTCAGGGCTGTTAGCCCCTGTCTGCTGCACCCACACACGATCTGGTGCAGTCACTTAAAAAGCATATAGCAACCTCTCAGCTCAAGGAGTCCTTTCAAAGCAAGCTTCAGTCACCCAGGGGGCCAGGAATCTGTAGAAGCTGCTTTTTCTGTCCCTGAGATGGAGTATCACATTGGCTCCGCTACACTGGGACCACCCTGTGCCCATGGTGGAGAAATAGGATTTGCTTTTCATTAATTCTGTTACTATTAAAAATTCCTGTAGGATATTCTGTAGTTAGAGCACTGAATCATTTCTGAAACTTCCTATTCAAATATTTGTTTTATATGGCAATGGTATTAGTAATGTGCAAGTTTTATGCACTGCTATTTCCTCCCACACCCATTGAAAACTAACAAGAGCCAGCCTGTCAAAATAAGCATGTGAATTATAGATCAGCTATAACATGCTTCAAAATAGCCAGTGTTCCAGCCTAGGTGATACTATATAACTCTGCTTCCCCTCTGCTTACAGAACTGCACAGTCCACAATTCACACAAAATGCCTACAAATTGAAGTCTGGAATTACCCCAACTCGTTGGAGATACTTAAATTGGATGCTTAACAATGGAGGATTTTCTCCTATGGTTGATGGAGAGAAATAGGAAACTTCCTTTCAGGGTACTTAGAATTTAAACTTCCTTTCAGCTTACCTAGTATTGAACTTACCCTTAAGGAAGGCCATTGTCAGGTACTGATGGAGCCCAAGGTGACTCTGATTTCAGCTTAGGGGCTTCAGTTACACACTTCATTTTTAAGATGAAACGGAGCCAAGGCTACCTCTGAACCTCTAAAAGGTTTGCAGGAAGGCTGAGATCTCTCTTTCTAGTCTGACCTCTTTTCACGGACTGCATCCATATGTTGCCTTGGAGGTTGGCTCTGGCATCACTCTGCGGTGCCAGCTGTTCCCAATACTCAATGCCTGGTACATATATTGTCCTGTAGGCTATATTCGAAATGATCAGGAAATGAGAGTAAGTAATGTGTCTGCAATGTTTGCTCATGAGGGCCAATAAAAAGGGAAACTCACTCTGGAGCCGCATCGAGGCCTTGCTACAGCATGACCGGGTAACAAAAGGGCAGAGGAAATCCAGTGCTGATAAATGCCAAGCAGTTCACAAGGGGAAAGATAACCTTAACTGCATGACCCAACAATGGGCTCTGATCAGGGAGGTGATACAGAAACCTTGGAGTCATTAATACAGCCATAGCCACAGACTGTCACGTTCAGCACAGTGATTAGTAGTGATCAGAAAACAAGCATTAGAAAGAAATACAGAACAAACAGTGTGCCACTATAAATCCATACAGCTGATGTGTCATGCATATTGAGTAGGATTCTGGTTTCCCATCCGGAAAGGTAAAGCAGAAGCAGAAAAGGAGCAGTGAAATGAGATCTTTTATAATGGAATTATTAAACAGACTGAGATTCTTCAGCTGTGAAAAGACATGGCATATAATACAGGGTTCATAAAATCATGAACGGCAGGGAGAAAGTAAGTAGAGAATTACTGTTTGCTGTTTCTTCTAACACTGCAGCAAGGGGGTATAAAATGATATTATGAGGTTTAAATGACATAAGTTCAAACAAAGAGTTACTTTTTCATATATATAATTAAGTTATGGAATGCCTGGCCACGGGATGCTGCAGTTGCTACGAGCACATGAGGGCTCAAAAGCAAGTCAGAAGAATTTACTCTGCAGAAACCCACTGATAGAAAGGCACTGCTGGTGGTTCAGCAAGCAAATGGATTGCATGTCACTGAGAGATGAGCCATAGAGACCACTATGAGGGTGTGCCATTACGTGCTTGCACTGTTCTTGTCCTCTGCCATGGACATTTGCTGTTGCCCAGTATGTGAGAGAAGACCCTGCTTGAGATGGACCACTGGTCTGACTTTGTGAGGTCATTTTATGGTCTCAGTGTACCTACAAAACTCCTGTGCCTGAAGAGAAGAAAAGCTCATTTTAAGTAAGATTATACATCTTTTTGTCTGGTTGATGTCATCACTTAACTAAATGGAGGGTAAAAAAATGCTCATGGAAATCCAAACAGGAAGCGCTTTGCAAACAATGAGGCACAGGCTGGTGCCTGCAGAGCTGCTACTCTTCATGCTTCACGGGACCTGAATGAGACCTCTGCTACCTTCAGCCAGAGCACAGATGCAGAAGGACAATGAAACGATCTTTTTGTTGTTGTTGTTTGTTTTCCCGATCAGGGCAGATTTGATGCTTATCATTTGAAAGCTGTGACATACCTGGGCAGCAGCAGCACGGGGCTGAGCCAGAATCATGACAGTAACTTTCTCTGACAAATGCTGTGATGATACCCAGGCCAGCACTCAAGGAAACTCAACGATTTTAGTGCTCTCACAGATTTCAGTCTTCAATGCCAGCAGTGTGGTCACACTGAGAGCATAGCATGAAGCAAGGCTTTGTTCCAAACAGCCCCAAATTGGTGGATCTAACCAGCCATACCTCTGGATGTAGAATGACCTTCCTGATTAGCCTTTTAAAAGCTTTTCACTATATATGGCACTTTCAGTCTTGGCAAGATAAATCTGAAGGGAGAGCAAAGGGATGTCTCATGATGCAAGTACTAAAGCATTCTTGGAGTTTCAAGAAAAAATACACAAAATAACTTCCTGACCCAAAAAAGAGCTGTATCTAGCATGGGAAACTTCTACATTAAACCTCATCCTGACAGAGAAGCATTAATCACAAAATTTAGAGTTTGCTAAGGTGGGAGTTGAACCCGATGATCCTTGCGGGTCCCTTCCAACTCAGAATATTCTGTGATTCTGTGATAAGTGATAATGACTTGGGTGTATGTTTTCTGTGCTTTTAAAATGCATTTTACATTTTACACACAAGCAAGATAAAAATCCTAGCCGGTAAAATTTATACCCATTGCCTTGGCAGATCCTGTTCCACAAAGCTGAAAAAAATTAAGGGACATATCAGCCAGCCTGGAGAAGAAAATTTAAACATTTAAAGATGCACGCGCTGGCTAAACCCAACATCTGTCTGAGGAGGGACTGGAAGAAAGTTAATATTTTGCCAATACTTTTGCAGACAAAATAGGGCAACCAGGTAATTATAGGCCTGTCAGTTTGACGTCTATTCCGGGCAGAATGATGGAATTGCTGATAGGAAAGTCAATTAACAAAGTATTAAAACAGTGCAGTTTAATTAATAGCAATCAACACAGATTAATGGAAGAAAGATCTTATCAAATTAATGCACTATTTTTATAAGACTACAAATTTGGTGGATAAAAGGAATTGTGGTAATATTTTATACTTAGATTTTGGATGCATTTGCCACACTACACTATGAGAGATTCCGACAGAAATCAGAACTGACATGAAGAACACACTTGGAAACCCAACTTGTTTTAAAGCTGGATAGCATGAGATCTAACAACTAACCTAGTCAATATACCTAACAGTTAATTTAACTAGTTAATCTAAAGACGAAGTGCTGGGTTCTTCACTTTGGACACAACAACCCCATGCACCGCTATCGGCTGGGGGAGGAGTGGCTCGAAATTAGTGAAGTGGAGAGGGACTTAGGTGTACTGATCAACAGGAAGCTCAATATGAGCCAGCAGTGTGCCCAGGTGGCCAAGAAGGCCAATGGTATCCTGGCCTGCATCAGGAACAGTGTGGTCAGTCCAACCAGGGAGGTTGTCCTTCCCCTGTACACGGCGCTGGTCAGACCACATCTTGAGTACTGTGTGCAGTTCTGGGCTCCCCAGTTTAAGAGGGATGTTGAGCTGCTTGAGAGGGTCCAGAGAAGGGCAACGAGGATGGTGAAGGGACTGGAGGACAAGCCCTATGGGGAGCGACTACAGGACCTGGGGTTGTTCAGCCTGGAGAAGAGGAGGCTCAGAGGTGACCTAATTGCTGTTTACAACTACCTGCAGGGAGGTTGCCGCCAGCTGGGTGTGGACCTCTTCCTTCAGGCTGATGACACCAGAATGAGAGGGCACGGCCTCAAGCTACGCCAGGGGAGGTTTAAACTTAGTGTTAGGAAGCGGTTTACCGCTCTGGGATGTGCTCTCGGTCTCTGTACGGGTGTTAGATGGTGAGTTGGACTAGATGATCCTTGTGGGTCCCTTCCAACTCATAATATTCTGTGATTCTGTGATTCTGTGAACTAATCTAACCAAACGTGGGGCTCAGACAGTAGGTTCTACAGCTTATCAGCCTTGTGCTTATTAACAATGCTTCCAGCAATGCCAAAGGAAGCAGAGCCTTTGCTAAAAATACTTTCCAATGAACCAAAATTTTGAATTGGGCAGAAACGGGCAATGCCTTTTCAGCATTGCTTGAGAATCAGGCGCAAAAGAAGTCCCAGGTGTTTCCATGTAATCCAACATAAATGACCTATTTAAGAACAAATATTTCAGGCCTTACACAACATAACAGTTCTTCTTTGGGGAGTTGAGTCTGTAAAATGGACCGTAGGTCCTGACAGACCAGCAGCTGAGTCCCATAGCCCTCTGCAATCATGTCGCCCAAAGGGCCAGTGCAACCTTTTTCTGTGTGCAGAGGATGGCATGAAAGGGCAGTAAAGAGCTTATGTTACTCAGCTTTTTACATCAATAAAGGTATTGGAATAATGTTGGTCCTGATGTCAGCAGCTCAAGAGGGATGTTCGTGGTCGTTCGAAGAAGAATCACAAGAACATGAATTAAAAAACAAAAACGAAAACCGCAGGAAAATGGAGTGACTCCACAGAGTAAATCTATTTAGATTTAGTATAATAAAGCAAAAGCTAATGAGTAACTCGATTATGGTTTGTAAGAGCTTTCATGTGGAATGGACACTACCTAATTAGGGGAGTTTTTGCTCTGGCATAAAAATATAGAAGGAAATCCAATAAAAAGTTTGATTAAGGATAGGGAACTACTGCATACATTTACCATGCCCTGTGATAAAGCTGGATGTCTTTTCTGTCTAGTCCTCCACAAGTCCTGCTCTTGTTCAACAGGAATTAATTCCAGATAAGCTAATGATGCATGTTTTAGAGTCAGAAATGGCCTTAAGGGGGTTTACGCCCTTTACATCTGTGAATGAACCTGTACATACATCAACATACAATTTTAAGTAAGCAAAATAAAGATATTGCTGAATGAAGAACATAATCTAAATTTAGCTAATGGGAATTTCTTATGTACAGCAAGAGGTGCTTAGTACATGGAGATGGTGTTTCTTTCTAGGTCTGCTTTGGGAACCTCCTTATTTTTCAGTGTGACCTAAAAAGCTGGCAACACAGGATTACAATGAGGTTTTGGAGAACAGCTCCTACAAGCACATCCAGGTGTTATGTTTCCATCTCACATTCACCTCCACCAGCATCGTGCTGCTGGGTGCAACTGAGGAAGCAAAATCTGCCTAAGAGGGACCTGATTCAGGTCATGTACTTTTCTGGAAAACAAATTCCCAAGGAAACTATCCTTCAAGTGAAAAATGAGTGTTATACACCCTTAAAAGAAAGGAGACCTTAATGGCAACTGGCTGGAGTGTGTTCAATCCTAAAAGGTTAGGAATAACTAGTCATAATATTTCATATCTTGTCTTACATATAAGGGTTTCCCTGGTATGTGCAAGCACAGAGATTTTCCTCCTGATCTTACAGCCACGGCTGTGCTCTACTCACCAGGCCCATTACAAAAGAAGTAACCTCTCCCTCCTTCTCTTCCCTCAGCAATACCAGTAGAGCTTAAAATGTGGGAAATATAAAAGACATGGCACTTATATGTCACCAGTGAGGAAGTGTCTTTCTTTGGCAATTTCATAAATCTAAAAGAGGGGGAGAACAGAAGAGAATTCCACCATTTAAGATTCATTTCAACTAGGGTGGGATAACATTGACATGGATATACATAGCATAACCACTTTTTAATTTCTGGGATCGGTGCCATCTGTGAATAATGAGAGTTAGTGGCAACAGAGAAATGTAAGGTCCTACTGAGGGAGCCAACAGCCCACAGCCTTGACAATCAGATTTGGATGGCAGCGTTGTGATTTAGAAGGTCAGTTTACTTTTGCTTATGCTGTCTGAGACCCATCAGCGATGCATCCAACATACAGATGGAGATTTGTAAACTGCTATGAATAGTTAGACTGGGAACATACTGTGGTTGTAGACTCAGCTAAGACCTAAGGATGTAATATTATTGCTTTGGAATATCTAATACATAACTGGGATCCAGAACCAGAGACAAACATCACTGATTCTTGTGCTGAGAACTGCTTTGCCTCTTAGGCAGAACATAGAATCACAGAATCACAGAATGTTATGAGTTGGAAGGGACCCACAAGGATCATCTAGTCCAACTCACCATCTAACACCCGTAAGGAGACTGAGAGCACATCCCAGAGCGTAACACCAACCTGGATCCCTCACAGTCTAGCAGGCCACTCCGAGCCGGAAGGGGCCCAACGTCATCCAGCNGAAGACAAGTAAAATACTTCTTAGGTCTCAGATGAATAAACATATGAAGGCAAACAAACCTCACAACACTTCAGTTAACAGCTTTTTTTCGTTACAATTTCTGTACAATATAACAGTTTGCAGAAATGTTGGACTTGCTTCGCTCTATCTCATTTAACTGGCTGCTGTACATAAATTACTTTTCAGAGTTGTTTTGTTTTTTTTATTGCACTGTAGTCAGTTGTAAATCTTGCACTGGGTTATTCAATAACACCTTTTCTTTTTGTTTTCTGAGTGAAGAATGAAGCCTAAGGCTTGATTCTGACTGCAGATACGGCACGTAGGTATTTATCCTTACATGCTTTATTGTATCCTTATTTCACACACATGTAAGCCCCACACGTGCAGTTCATGCAAATGGGTACATTTCTTGTCATGTTGCCTCTTGATAGCAGCTCATTTCATTAAAAAAAAAAAAAGGGCTCTGATACCAAAAGTCAAAATCAAAAGATTTTATTATTTTTTTTTAAGAACAGATGCTTGTCTCTGAACCTTGGAATTGCTCTTTTTGATGTATGGAGAAAAGACTTGTCCCTTTACAGTCGCATGATTTATCACTTTCCTTAGCCTTCCTTGCAAACATACTAGAGTTCTAGTGTAAATAATTACCAAAAACAATTACAAGAAACAGAAAAACATACCCAAGTTGGCATGGGGATCCAGCCTTGAGAACTGGTGGGGAAGTACTTGCAAGCACATTTTGACTTAGCTATTTCGATTAATTTTGCTGAAATGAGACTGTCTTCCCGATATGACAGTTCTCAACGCTTAACAGTTGTTTAATGTTCCCAGTAGGCTCAGCCCTGCACTTTGTAAATCAGCAAAAAATAAAATTAAGGTCTTTCTTTTACCCCTTCAAAAATTATTATCCTTTTTGTTCTACCTTGTGTTTGTACGCTGATGATATATTTTCTGTAAAAGGACAAGGAGCAGACTGACCTGGAAAAGGAAATCTTTTAAATGTAGAACTGTCTTTGATCACTCACAAGACTTGTGCTCTGATCTAAGCTCATTGACATCAATGGAAGAAAGACTGCTGTTGGTTTGGAGGGGAGGGTTGGCTCCTGTCCACACAGAGTCCATATTTGTAAAAGCAGATGTTAAAAGATAAAACATATTGAAAGTCAGAATGACAAAAAAAGACACTTTTCTTTGCACAAGGTCAGATTTGTGACACGCTTTCCACTTAATAATTTTTTCTTAGTCCCCGAAACAGGAAACTCCAATTTCTGCACCTATTTTTGCTGTTTGCCTGCAGAGAAACCTCGGATACAGAATGGGGGAGAGTTTGGTGGAATCTTTCCATAGCGTGAAAATATAAGGCTTGCCCCCCAGACTCTTCTGGGATACTGAACAAGAGGAAAAAGGAAAACAAGGCTCCAGAGAAAACAGCCCCCCCAGCTGCATCCCCTGCAGAAGGAGCCATTCCAGAGAGGAAATATTACACTATAGTAATGGACAATGTCATCAATGTGGATAATTTCAGAGTCTGTTTAAAAGATAAAGAATTTTCTAATTAGATTGTCTCTCTTGGTGACAGTTTCAAGGCAAGGTAGATGAGCCAAATGAAGCCTCTCAGTAAACAGTTCTAAGAGGAATCCTTCCCAGCTCACTTGGGGGAAAAGAAGGCAGTCTTCATTCTGATGTGTCTTCATAAAGATCATGGGGAGATATGATAGTTTTGTCATATGCCAGTAATTATTTCATAGTACATATTCAGAAAAACTCTCTCATTCAATTGAGTTGGAAAAGATAATGAAACTATATTTGCCGCTACCAACGTGGTTTATTTCAAACAAGTCTCTAAGTAGTGTGATCATGACATTTATGCTTAGACCAGCCAACGGCATCTCTTTAGCCCCAATATTCTGGCTGATGTGTTTCAAGTCACACATCTCTTCTCATTCTCTTATGATCTAGATGCAGAGGATAGGTTAGTTGGATTATAGGTTGGACTAGATGATCTTCAAGGTCCTTTCCAGCCTTATCTCTACTGTGATACTGTGATTTGGTTAAGCTTTACAGCTATGGGAGACCAGCAGCACTGAGGCAAAACTTCACTGCTGACTTAGTCTTCAGACTTTGATCTGACTTTTATGACCTGATTCATTTTCACACCTCACACATTATATGTTGATCTTGCTCTACAATTTCAGCTGATTGACAAAGACTCAGATTAGAACAACAGGCATGGGATTATGTACACCTCATGTCTCTAGGAAGCACATAAAGGGGTTTGCTCATTCAGAGCTTATTCCTTCAACATTGGACTGAAATGGCAATATCTTAATCGACATATCTGAGAGCAGAAGCAAAGCTTACAAAGGGTTTTGGGAAGAATGAAATAGAAAAGGGAGTGAAAGAATTAAAATACATATTCTGGAAGAGTAAACTCATCCCATGGGTGGATAACTGTGTCATTCCATGTGTCCTTCTATGTATCTTAGAGTAGAATTAAATCCAGAACCCAGAACTGTCTTCTGTCCAAACTTAAATATTTGTGGCAAGTGTATCCCATTCTACCCTGAATCACTTCTTCAGACTTGGATCCTGATTCTGGTTGGAAACTCTTTATTTTTATCAGGAGTTCCAGCTAGAGGCTTAGGACAAACTAGACTTTTATCCCTTTCTCCCTTCAATCCTTTCTCCTCTTGGGCTTGGAGGCTATGGGTAGCCTTTCCAGAGTTGCTAGGGACTGGGGCTCCAGCTGGTGCTGGGTAACTAAGAAAGTTAAACAGAAAACATTCATCTAGAGAACAAAGGTTGATGCAAAAGCCTAGGTCTCTCATGTTTTGTCATAGTCAGGAGGAGTATGCAGGGGGAGAGGAAGGGAGAAATTGTGTAAAAAGCCATCTACTAAGAAAAGAATGTTTGATTTGGATCACAGGATGTGATACTGGAGAATGTATTGCATAACTTCATGGCTTGTCCTTATTTGCAATGATTCAGTATCCGGCACTGCTCATCCCATTTCTAAAAATGGTATTGAAAAGTTTCAGGGTATTCAGAGGTGATGGGAATAAGTGAGGAAATGGAGGAAAACACCTCTTCATTTTACAGCAAATAGCAAACACTGGGTCTGCAGGTCACCCTACAGGTTGTTGCAGATCATTGGTTCCATGTCCTTCCTCACTACCCAAGTGACATTCACCAGGCCAAATCTCTGTTACCAGAACCTCATCTTCTCCATGCCAAACTAAGATCATGACAAAAACCTTCCTCACGGGTATTTATCTCGTAGCTGAATTTACAGGGCAAGTACAGCTTTTAGAGTGGAGGACAAGACATGAGTCTGGAGCAATGCTGCGGAGAGAGAGCTACTCTTCATCACAGCCATTTCCAAAAGCCTCCCTTGTCAAGACTAGTCCCTGACTGAAAATGCCCTACACCCTCTTTGGAGCCCTGTTCAGGGATACTTCCCTCTGCCCCAAAGTATGCACCTCCAGGACAGACTTCCCCATCAGGATTATTTCATTACTATCACGCTCATCTTTTGTACCCCTTGAAGACTGGCATCACCCCAACCCACAGGTTTTCACCCCAAAACAACCTTTCTCCCTTTTTCTGATCATCCCCTGTGCTGATGTGGGGACAGGGAAATCAAAACAATAATTTCTCCCTTGGCATCGCCCTGCAAAGCCGTGCTCTCCCCACCACATTTTTCTCTTCTTACCTTTTATTTTTTTTTCCCTTTCTTTTTTTGGGGGGAGAGGTGTGACTACTTGGTTGGGGTTTTTTTTTCAGTAGCGTCTTAAAAGGAATTAACGACCAACATCCATACAAAACCTAGGAAGTGAAGGTCACGCTCGTTAGGATTTCAGCGAGCTGCTCATCAAACTTCTATATACTATATCCAAACTCCTATTATTTAAACAAAAGGGGACCGAATAAAAAAAAAAAAAAGAAAAAATAAGAAAAAAAAAAGAAAAAAAAAAGCCGGCAGCCCGCAGTGGCGCTGGGCGGAGACAGACCGACCTCATTCATGGCTTTCTCTGTGAGAAGGTTTACGCTTTCCCCGTCTCCCACTCGTCTCCCCTCACCGCGTCCCACCCCCGTTTCAGTTTTGGGACGGACTAAGACAAGCCTGGGGACGGCAGAACTCCTCCCACCCCACAGCCCCGGGAAAGAGCCGCCTGTGCTCCCCGAGCGCTGCCCGGAAAAAGCCGATTGCTCCATTGAGAAAAAAAAAGCACGGGCGACACCTCACCGGCGCCCACTCCGCTCTCGGGGGGCGGTGACACCGTTATCGTTATCACTGTTTATTTATTTGACATTAAAATTAACAACAACATCTCTCCCCCCGCAACCGCAAGGGCAAGCCCCCCAGAGGCTGGACCCGCCGGAGCTGTGCCAGGCTCCGCGGGGATCAGCACCACGGTGAACACCCGCAGCCCGGTAGCCACGCAGGGCCGCGATGTGGCGGCGGGGCTGCGGAAGGACGTCTCACCTTGTTTACCCCGAGCGCGGCGGGCGCGGGGGGAGGCGGCGGGGCGGGGCGG
>WEKX01026328.1:30998-64313 GCA_013390025.1 Pitta sordida
AAAAAAAGAAGAACCGCATTTAATTAATCAGCCTGAGCTCATACACGGTGGAGGCTGTTTGCAAACAGCATCCTCCCCCATTGCACAACTGAGCAAGAATAAAACCTGCACACCTACGGTTTTTAGAAGTGCAGACAAAATAGCTGTCCCACTCTTTGTAGCCCGCCGGCTTTTCTCTGTCTCCTCCCAGTTTGCTCCTGCTATGCAAAGGTGAGCTGTGGGAAAAAGAAACCCACATACGTGCACGTCTGTGCAGGGATGTTTTTTTTCAAGCTGAGGGAATGTTATCCTTTGTTCCCAAATTGTGATTCCCAGTGAGCCACGCTTACGTCCAGCAAACTGAGGCAGGACCCAGTAGTAGTTTTTATAACTGTGTAGCAAATTGCAACCTTGCATCACATGCTGCAGTGTTTGTATTGTTCCCAAAACGCAGAATCGTGCCATTTGGCAAATTTCTGCTGTCAAACTAACTGCGAGATGGAAAAGTAGACGTATTATAGCTTGTTGGTGTTCCAGGGATTAATAATAGTATTGCTGACTGTTTCATACTTTCTCATACTTGATTCATAAAAAGTTACGGACTAGCCTGTAGCAGAGAAGTGAACATAATTGCTCCTGCTTGCTACCTGTAAAGGTAGGAGTTCAGAGGGCAATTTAAATTCACTTACTGGTTGAGTTATAAAAACTGATGTTAAGGCGACTTGTGATTATTTAGAGTAAAAAAAAAAAAGGCCCTTGACTTTGCATAGGACTAATATTGCACGCTGGAATGAATGCTTTGTTACTAAACTGAAACAGAACATGAGAATTTCGAGAATGAAAGCCCGGCTGGATGCAGTGGTACAGTGCTGCACTCTAGGACGTTGGCATCTTTTCATGAAATAAACAGATCCCACAAAGCTGCTGCTCTGCATGAAATTCTAGGTGAACTTGCATAGCAAGTGGTGAAGCGGGGGCTATGCGCTTCTTTGTTTCCTGTTTGGTTTGCAGGATTAAGGCACTGTTTTGATAACAGTGTGAGCAGCATAACTGCAGCTCACAAAGAGGGGACTGTTATTTTTTTTTTGCCCCTTCCCTTTAAACTGTATGTTTTTGAGCTGATCCTGACATTTGAATGGTATCGGTTTTTCCATATGTGTCAGGCGCTACTCGCCACGCTCCAAAAATACCATCTTGCCCTGAATTGCCAGTTTGTGGGTATGCAGTTGTCAGTCCTGAACTCGCCTTTATTTAATGCGTACTTTAAAATGCCTGCGCTATCCTGACAACTATTTGTCAAGTAGCCTTTCAAGCAGAGAGACCTGCTCTCTGGTATCTTATTGAAGATGCTCTTAAGAGATTGCTTGCAGAAACATTGGGTTGGATAACAGGCACATACTGATGATTCTCAAGATTCATCTGGCTGCACCCACTGACTGTACAGATGCCGTTATTTGCTTCAAGGCTCTGTGGCATCCAAACAATGGTAACTTCTCACTTCCAATTCCCAGCGAGAACTAAATCAAACCGCAGCTTATTGGACATTTGCTGAATTGAGGCCAGGGATCTTTAAGGCTGGGATACAAAGAAGCCCTTTATAGAAGGTATTCGAGACTGTAGCAGTATGATAGCGCTTCCCGTCTACCCCCTTTCAAACGCAGTACTGGTGCATGTCCAGGACTACTTATTTAACATTGTCTGAGAACCACAAAATGTAGCTAATTTGCATCAGGATAATCTGATTAGGAGAGAATTCTGGAAAGACTTTTTCACATGAGGGGTTGAGCTGCATGAGTGTTCCTGCTTAAATTTTATTTTATAGCAGCCGCTTTGTAGAAGAGCCATTCACTTACAATGTAGTAGTTACGAGTTTTGAGATCCAAATGTCAATGAATTCTCCTCTGGAATGAATTACACACCAGGGATTTTTAGAAACACCCCCTCCTTGCCCTGGTTCTGCTTCCCTGGCGCACCATGTCACCAGAACGCCTCGGTGCTAATCCTCCCCCTGTAAAATGTGCAGGGGCTGTTTGGCAGGCTGCCTTTAAGGTTGTTTTTCGCTGTGCCAGACTAAGACAGCACAGGTATGGGGTGAGGTGGGGAAGGTGATGAGAGAAAGGGGTGTCCCAGTTTCTTGGGGTTTGGGTCCTTTTCTGTGAAAGGGGTTTGCTAGGATTGTGCTCTGGAGCATTAAGTGACTCGGGTTTTGAAGCCTGGGGTAAATTTTAGTTGAACCCTATCTCTTTCACTCAATTTTGAAAGGTTTTTAAAGCTTTAGAGAAAGCAGGGAGAGATTCGCTTCCTGAAGAGGTTACAAATACATCCCAGCTATTGGAACACACATGCTAGAATACAGAAAGGAAAAAAAACCAAAACCCACTTGCAGTTTAAAACAGTGGGTAGAGAACTATACCAGCCCTTTGTTTTTGTGTTCCATTCAGAGGACACATGACTACCTTAAATTCTTTTTACTGAAGTAACAAAACACCCACGAGTAAGTTACATATTAATCGAATTTTTATGCTCGTGGAAATGCTAATCCCTTGCTTTGCAGTTCTCTGAAGCAGGTATAATTAAAAATAAAATCACTTCTATCAATATGTTACAGTCTCTTGTAGCACACTGACTTCTGTTACTCTCAATGAAGCCTTTCATTTTCTTGTAATGTGGTCTTTTCTCAATTGACTCAAATACTGATTCATTTGTCATCAGTAGATTATAGTAACTTTTTATTTGGGTTTCCCAGCAGCTTTTTTAATTCTTACAGCTCATTCATAAGATCAGTGATAACATACTTAGTAGTAAAGGGACACTTCGCTTTTAATGGAGCACTTGATTGAAATGCAGAGAGTTCAGGGTGGTTTTGTCTTTGCCTTTTGAAGGGTGTTTGTCTGCGCTCCAACAGGCAGAGCTATTTCCCGGGCTGTCCTTCTGATCTTATAAACAGCCATTGTGGAACTGAGACTTGGAAAGTGAAAGTGACTTTGCTGTTTGTCAGACATGAAAGAAAGGCAGGAAGTAAATAGGAACAGCAATAGATGATACTTTAAAGCTGAAAATCCTTAAAGCTTTAATGGGTTAATAAAATCAAGAGAGGCAGGCGTGTGTATCAGGGAGGATTTAATGTGACAGATTCTCTCAATACAAATTACTGGCTGTGTTTTCTAGGAGTTTATTGGGATGGATAATAAAAGACAAACATGTTTCCTTCTGATTACTGTCCTTATACGTCACTGGTCTTCACAGCTTAATTTAGGTTACATTCTAAATTTGATTAGCTGTTAACTATGCTTGGTACCAGTTTTGGAGACTAGCCTTTCCTGTCAAGGTTACTTGTATCTTCTGTGTGAGGTTGTACAGTCTGTTTTGTCTTGTCCTCAGTGCCATGAGCTTGTGACATCCTGTTTACATCGGTGCAGCTTCAGCAGCAGCATAAATTGTACTTAGAGATGGTTCTGTTAACTGAATTAAATGTACCATGTCCTTCATGTTGCTAACCCTGGCTTTACTGTCGTTGTTCCTGCAGGTGTTTGATATTGGCTGCTACCAGGAGTTATTAGCACCATGTTTTTGTCTGCCTGCGCATAAAAATATCAACCAAATTACTGAAATAATTCTTGGGGAGACAAAAGCCTATGTGTTCTTTGAAAGGAGCTATGGGGACATGCACTCGTTTGTTCGTACCTGCAAGAAGCTTAAAGAAGAGGAGGCAGCCAAACTCTTCTATCAAATAGCCTCCGCCGTTGCACACTGCCATGATGGTGGACTGGTACTGCGAGATCTCAAGCTGCGAAAGTTTATCTTCAAGGATGAAGAAAGGTAAGAGTCTCCCTCGGTTTACAAGGGCTAAACCATTCAGGGTGTCCCTGAGGTCAGATGTTTATAGTTTCAGGACATTGTGCCCTTCATTGTCATTTGTTTGTGGTACGCTTTATTTTCCTCTGCACCCTGATCGTGGGATGGATGTGCCATTTTACCTTCTGGCTTAGGTTTTGGAGGAATGTAAGTATAGAATGCCATTTGCATCAGTGCTTTTGGCCTCTGCATCTCCACCTGGAGGAGTTCCCTCAGTCCTGAGAGGGAGATGTCTCCCGGAGGAAGGCTCTGGATGGGTGTCTGATGCAAGAGCTGAGGTATCATAAATGCTGCTGCTGTTAATAGAGGAAAGGAGCGTAAGATCCAATATTTTAAAGAGTATTGGGGTCTGAAATGGCTTATTCCAGTGAGGAGCCAGGAAGAGGAAGAACAACTAAGTGTTTTTTTCAGGACTGGTTTGAGGACAGCTTCTTGTTTTCTATGCTGGAAGGGTCTGGAGGCTGCTTTTAAGAGTATTACATGGTCAGTGGTCATACTAAGAGCCTTACTCCTTGGCTGCTTGCTTGTAGTAACAGCTGCTGTGGTATTTTTTTTTAGTAATAATAGTATCTCCTCCCTGTACACCCTTCTGTGTAAATGATTTGGGGAAGGAATATGGGAAGGCGGGGAAAGAAGAAAAGGATTCTCTGGGTGTATCACTGAAGTGCTATTTCTGATGTGGAGCTCTGTTTGTGCTGTTATACCTGGGGAAGCTTCTCATCTCTTTCTTTGTGTTTACCAGTTTTCTTTGTCTTGCATGATAAATTTACTTGCAACTTCCAAAAAAGGTAGCAGAGTAATGAACAGAGTAATGTCAGGCTTTCACAGAGGATTAAATTGGAAGATGACCATTACAGGAAAAAAAAAAGGGAACTAAAGGCACTAAATAGAGGCAGAACTTTGTGCTTCTTCATATCTTGGTGGAGAATGGGGAGATGTTTTGCCCTTTTAATTAAATCTTTAATTAAATTGTCTGAAAACTTGTTCAGACTTCTGCAGAGTGAAATGGGTGTTCTGGAGAACTTTGTTAAAAATAGCCAGTGCATATCAATTCCATGTGGGGCATTTTGA
The DNA here is from genome assembly GCA_013390025.1 of Pitta sordida. Lineage (NCBI taxonomy): Eukaryota > Metazoa > Chordata > Aves > Passeriformes > Pittidae > Pitta > Pitta sordida. Next base: position 35,904 of record WEKX01026328.1, read on the forward strand.
GGAAGTTATAAGCTTGCAGTGGCCAAGGCAGATAAGTTCTCCACAGTCTCAGGTAGTCTGTGATATGAAAATTAGGAAAAACTAATACACATTTCATTCAGGAAAGAGAAGTTCCTGGCCTAAAATAAAAAAGACAACCCTCTATCCTGTTTAAATATTCTCTACTTAAGTTTAATTGCGAGCTGAGTTTTGCAAAATAGACTTCTCCTTTTAATCTATTTACAGACTGAAAAATGAAAGACGTATTTTCACTTCTTAATTCAGTTCAGATGATTCTCTGCAAAGCAAATAGCTATTTCATATTTTTCTCTCCCAGACCCAATGTATGTGATTGCCCTTTCATCCTTTTCAAATAAAAAAGCCTAAAATGAAACTAGCTTAATTTCTCCATTCCCAGAGAAGTGCAGAGCAGATCGATGTAAACTGTCCTTTCAGGAGTTTTATTCCCAGTTTAATCATTAAAGGACCATTATAGCACCTCTGATGAAGATAAAAAGGGAAACTTGTAGAGTTGAGCGAGGGATTGCTTTCCATTATAGCTGATAATGTCCGAACGTTACTGTGGATTGTTTTTTTCCTGGAGATATACGTAAACTGGAGTGGTTTTGCATGAAGACCAGGACTTGGAAAAGCTTCTCCAAGGGAAGGCAGCATGAGCTCAGAGCAGTGCAGTGGGAGCAGACGTGGGCCGGTGCTGAATGTTGCTGAACTCCTACCCTGCTGCTTACTAGGAACTGAAAGCAACATGAGGCACAGGGCCAAATCCTTCAGCCACCCAAGAAAAGTGGTGTGTACTATAATAGCAGCGTTGGCTTTTAGGAAAGTTTTTAACTTAACTGTCTTCTGCAAAATCGCAGTTACCCGCTTTTTGACTACTGACTTCTAATTATACAATAATTCACTTTAAAGGTCAAATAGAACTTGGTGGTTATTTTTAAGATAATCGTAGTGCGGTTTTCTTCGGGACGCAATGTTGGTACGTGGGGAGGTATTGTAATCCTTTCCCTGCTAAATAAACAGAGATGAAATAGTATGAGATAGAAATAGAACCAAACAGCAGCGACTGTCTTTTTTCACTTGCTCTGATCATCAGGCTGCAATCAGTCATCACTTTCAATGTGCTGCTATATTTAGACCGAAAAATCTCCCTGGTCCTTCCGAGTTCACAGAGGTGTTTGTGTGTTGTTTGCACCCTTCCAAGCTCACGTCTCTCTGAGGCTGCTGCAGCTGGTGAGGGTGCCTGTGTGCCGAGCAGCCTGCCCTTCAGGAGCTGCCAGCAGCATCCTTGGGGATGGCTGCTGCACCATCCAGTGCTCTTTGGTACTTGTGATGAACTAAGGAGAGGGCAAAAGTGAGAAAAATTATGTTTTGAGAAGTGTGTGTGAGCTCTGCTACTGCCTGTTCCCTGCTCTTCAGTGGAACTCTTTCATAATAATTCTTGTCCTATTTCTTCAAGGCTGTTTTTCTGCAGTTCACTTTAAGTACCTACTGCCTTGAAACTTTCTCTTGTTGAAGACTCCCACAGCTTTTATTTTGGTAGAAAAAAAGATGGGAAATCCAGCATGCAGCCAACACATGAATGGAAAACTCGCTGTGCATTTTTTTTTTTTAGTAAGATGCTTGTCTGCTCTTAGCTGAGATCTGCCAGATTGGAGGAGTCAGAGGGAACGTGAAGGATGTATGGAAGCAGTTCCATTTGTTTGTAAAAGAAAATCAATTAAAGCATTTCTTAGTACATCTCTTTCCATTGATCCTAATGATATCCTGGTAGTTCAACATGAAAATCGACTCCTGGAGTTTTTTTAGGCGGGTGCATAGTGTTGAAACTCTTTCTACCCCATCCCTGTTATCTAAATTACTGCAGGAATTTGCAAAGAGTCAGGCTCCTGATCTAGCAGCAACGTGAGTGCTCTTTGCTCCAGCTAATGGGACTGTTACGAATGCATGTTATTTGGATGTTGTAAATGATGGTGCCTTAGGATGTTTGTAATGAGCTGGGAGGTAAGAAGGTGAAATAAAGTATTGTTGGAGGCTGGAAGCACTGAGCATTTGGTAGGAGTCCTATTCTTACTAGTGATGTTCTCTTAATGTGCTAAATCAAAGATGAATTATGATGGTGTGTTACACTAGTGCATCAGCACTTAAAATGAAAGTCAAAATTCCAATGTGGAAGTAGAAGCAATTTGTCTGTTTCAAGGTAATTTGTATCTTCTTTAAATCCTGAACTGCAGGAAGTTTAAAGATACAATGAATTGTATTCCATGAAAATGATGTGTGCTTTTGCCACATGGGTTTTTTTGGTTTATGTGAAAGGTTGAGAAGTTGTGGGGTTTGGAAGGTGTGTCTGTGGATCCCTTTGAAATAGCCAGTCTTGTAGGATTGAAAATTCAGAGTAAAACTACATAAAAGTGCACCTGATCTTGGTGAAGCAGAAATTCTAAGACATTACAGCATGGCTGGAAATGTATTGTATTACTGGGTTAGCAAGCAGCATCATATCCATCAAATGAGTGCAGTGGCTTCCAGAGCACTGAAAATATGGAAAACAACACCAACTTGCCATGCTGAGTCTCAACAGACTTTCTGAAGTACCTCTAGGGTACTTGAATACTTCAAAAATTGTATCCTTAGACGTCAAAATAAAACTTTGAATCCAAAACAGTGGAGATGAGCTATGGTAAAACATGTGGTCTCGTATGTTTTCTGCTTCCATTTGTGTTGCTAAATATTTTTTGTCCGGGGTATTAAGCCCAGGTCAGTGTTGATGTTGTGAATCTCTTGCTTTGGAGTAGTTTTTCTGTGCTCAGGGCATGGTATCCACTGCTTTGCACATACAGCCTGTCCTCATAGTAGACCCTTGGGCAGAGTAACTGTGTCCTTCTCCTTTCTGGTGTCCCATAATGATGTTGCAGAACAGGCAGGGTTCTTTTGGATTGTGCTAAAAATAGCACTAGACACCGTGTATAGCTAATAAAGCAGTTCATCAGTTTGATATATAGCAGATGCTTTGAGAAAGAGCCACCTCAAAGATCTCAAAATTAAATGAAGCATTTCTGTGATGCTTGTTTCGATGGTTTGCTTAATATAAGAACATTTCTGCTGTCAGGGAATTATTAATTTCTTTAGTGCAGTTTTAAGCCTTTAATTATATTAAAATATTAGCTGTCGTAATATTTGAAGCTTAAAGACCTTGTACATTCTTCATACTTGCTGAAGGGAAAATTAAACTAATTTTTGTATTTAGATATTGTAATTTTCCTGTGTTCTTTGAGTAAATATGAGGCAGGTGGGATTCAATAAAAATAAATACAATTTGACACTTTTTGCTCTGTGCCAGGGGAATGCAGCAAGTACAATACATTAATTTAGAAAGCCTATGTTAGCATAAGGTATTTACTTGGTTCTCCAAGAATACTTTTTTTGGCCTAGAATTTCTCAGCTTTGAGTGGATGATGCTTTAAGGTGACCTAGTTATGTTGTTTGCAATCCTCATGATACAAACATGTTCTCACAAAAATACAAATGCATATAGCAAATGTTTTTCCATGTGGACCCTTCATTTTCTTATAGTTAATAGTAAATTTCCTCCCCAGTATTTGTCAAATTGTAGTGTGATCAGCAGCTTTTCTACCATGGTGTCAGAGAAAGCATTAACTATGGAATTTTAAGGAAAACAGCAAGTTTTAAGTCCTAGAAAGAGAGTCCTAAAGAAGAAGAAAATCAAACAAAATAGGAACACTTTTTTAAATAGCAGAAGATTTAGAAATCTAACCAGTCTTCAAGTGTTTTATCATTTACACACTTTACCCTGAATGGGGCCACAGGACCAAAGAGCACAAGTTCTCCAATAGTGGAGAATGACAGGTCAGATTTCTAACCAGAAGTTATTATTCCTAGAATGGGGGGAGGAAGTCAGATTTCTTCATGGGTGACAAATCTCTGCTGTCAGGCTTAGGACAGAAGGAAGATGATGTGGTTGCACAACTGTTTTCCACTGAAGGGTTCCTGCTCCCTTTTGCCTTTATGTGGTTTGGTTACTAGGTCTCTGTTTTCTCACTATGTTCCTGGGAGCAACACACTTTGAATTTGTTGGGTATATGGTGCCTTTCCCAACCAGACACAAGAGGGAGGCTGTCTGCAGATGTTGAACATCACACCAGCCCTGGGAAATGCTTAAATCCCCTCTGGAGGACATAAATAGTCATGGGCGTTGTGTGTTGCACCTAAGGTTATAAATTAAAGCAGAAGCCAAGGTAAATTGACTGGCTCTGAGATGGGGATGGGAGCACAAATGGACCTTGACTCAGCCTGAGGCTTTTCAGCGAGACCATGATGGCAAGAACCTTTGCTGTTGTACCCAACGATGGAGTTCACAGGAGGTTTTACCCCTGGACTGTGCTACCCTTTGGTGTGCAGTTCATAGTGGGGCCTTATCTCTTCTTCACACTCTCTGTTCAGGCTGAATGCCGTGTTACGGGTTGGCCGTCATGCCAGTCATGGCTGGGTGCCTGTCCTGAGATGTCCATCACAGGACTGATGTCATTGATGAAAAGTCCTGGAAGTAGATGTGTCTTAGGACATCTCAAATTGAGTTCAACAGCTCGTCATTTTGAAGACTTGAAAACCTCCAGCTGTATTCACAGAATGTTCTGAGTTGGAAGGGACCCACAGGGATCATCGAGTCGAACTCTTAACACTGTAGACTTGGTGCAAAATACTCCATATTGGCTTATGAGTGGGCACTGTGGATGTCCGTGCTAGCCGTAACTGCTGTGGATTGTCAGGGTGAAATTCTTCTGCTGCCATTATGGCACTGGGATATTACTTCAGACTTGGGAAGGAGAGGAAAAGCAGAGATTGTAAGCAGGAATCTGGGATTTACTTAGTCCTAAGCACCTACTTTTCAGTAGATGTATATTGCTTGGAGACATGGTTGCAGACATCTGAGTTTTTCGGTAGAGTTGTGAAATAACAGCATGAGTTCTATCTTAAAGGTGCTGAACACCCATCACAGGCTCAGAAAGTGCGGGGCTGTTTTCACAACATGCAATTATGTTAAATAAAATCGTGGTTCCCTTTCCCTGTGCAGCTTTAGCATGCATCGTTTGGAAAGACCTAGAAAAGGACTGCTCAGAGTATTGTCTCTGTGGAAGAATTTGCATTGGATTTCAGAGCCAGCACCCTAGCACATGCATCACTACCCTACCTACTTTCTGGGCAATGTGTTTTCTCCTTAGTCAATAAGGACATGAAAGACACGAAGTATGTGGCATACAGGACAGGGTGTTCCCAAGCAAGCCTATTTGAGTGTTCTAAATCTGAGGTTTTGGGGGCACCAGCCCTTCCTGGAGATGCATGAGAGTATTTTTAAGTGGAATTCTGTAGTGGGAGGAGGTGGGGAAAGGCAGTAAAAGAGCTTAGAACAAGTTCAAAGCTCTACATTGCTGGGTACTGCGTGTCAGGAAGGGGGTACGAGCAGGGCTGAGTGTGCTGGGAGCATCCCTGTGGAGGAAGGGTGGGGAAGATGTAATTTTTAGAGGCTTCCTTATTCTGCGGAAGTGCCAGTGAGGGAATCTTCCCTTAGGAACAAGGTTCATCCTGTAAACCTGTGCTGCCTGCAAGTCCCAGTTGTCTTTCGAAACATATCCTTGAGCCTGTTTCATTATGCAAGAGACTGTTTGTCTGACAGCCTTTGTGCAGAGTTTGGTTTTTTTTCCTTCCCCGAAGTTGTGTAGGATGTTGTGTGATGAATTCCCATTCTCTGTGCTGTTACTCATTGGAAAGGGATCTTCCGGTGAAAGGAGCAGGATTTAAATTGATGGTGCAACATTTCCCCTCTGATCCTGTGTGCCTTGCCACCCCTGGAGGAGATGGGTAGTTGTGAGTTCAGGACAAGTCTTTGCACCAAGCTGCAAATCATCTGCCCAGAGTTTCATTAACCTCTTTTCCTGTCTCACTGACTCCCTGATGGCAGCTCACTTCTGCATTATTTAGGAGAGATTCCCTTAGTTGAAAAAAATCAATTAGCAGGAGATAACTATTTCCAATGTCGAGCTTCCTTTTTTATTTTTTTTCTTTTTTGTGTGTGCGTGTGTGACTTGCATGTGTGCTTTTCTCATCTTTATGATGGGGTGTTAGCAACTGACCTTGATTAAATGACCTGTGAATTATTGGCCACATAGGAGCAATCCCTGGTCTACTGGGCAGTCAATGGTTTGAGTGCCTCTACCTGGGGAAAGGCTTTTCTGCCCTCAGTCAGAGTAATGTTGAAATGTAAAGTAACATTTCTCTAGAGCCTTCAGTTTTTACAGGTAGGTGGAATATTGTGAGGCACCTTTAGAAATTTTAATTTTATGGTTTCCTGCAGTCTTATTGTTAAAATGGCAATTCAGATGGCACTGATGGTTGTTTCCTGATCTTGGAGCCTGCTGCAGAGAATCTGGATCACCTAATTTGACCCAGTCTGACTAACAAGTGGATGGTGTACCTGGAATGTCCATGGCATGATAGCTCCTTTAGTCTCCTCCCAAAGCAGCTGATCTGGGTGTCATATAGAAAGTGTTGCAGTGCAAACATTTTGGGTCCTGTCTGCAGTTAGTGTTCCTAAAGTGGCAACAGTGGCTCAACTTTGATTCAGGCGTTCTCATACAGATGGCTTTGGAGACAGACTAGAATCAACCACTTTCATTGATTCAGGTCCTTTAGTACTGACTGCTTATTCACTACAGTGGAGATATTTTCCTCTGAAACACTCAGACCATCAGTTGATATCCCTGCTTTAAACGTTTCAGATTTTTTTTTTCTCCTGCCTTATGAGCTTAGAGCCCTCTGAATAATTTCACTGGTTTTGCAATGGAAATTGTGTTTTCTTCTGGAGGGTGAGTGTGAACATTGAGTTCTTGCAGCCTTGGCTTTGGTGTCAAAAGGCAGGATAGCAATTTGCCAGTAAGACCTTAAGCTCTGTGGGGAGGGATAATGTGAATCAGTCGGAAAATAAGTGTAGGACATGCAACAAAGCTGGAGATGTGTGCTCACACAGGAGTTTACATTGAGGAATCTTCTGGAAGACGTTTAATTGATTAGGTTTTGTTACATTACTGAAGAGAAAAGTCTGAATGCAGTCAAGTAATGAATGGCATATTGATAAGAAACTCAGAGTGGTATTGTTTTTCATGGGCTTCCCTGACGGTTTCTATGGGGACAAAGACGCATTTCCCGTCCGAGCGCTGCTGCTGCCCTCTGATTGCACTTCTGTGGTTTCATTCACCAGTAATGGGAAAGCATTCATAGGCAGAATAGCTTCCCCTTTTTAAATAGCCATGATTCAGGGTTGTATTTTTTTTTTAATGCATTAGACTAATGCAGTGTTTTAACAATGATCTGATAGATGCATAATGCTCTTTTTCCGAGTGCTTATTCAGGGTCTGCATTAAAACTGGAAATTATGTACTGTAATTACGTAAGCCTTGACAAAAGTCTTTGTTGCCCTACAGTATGTGTATAAAGTGATTCTCATGTGGCTGTGGCAGCAGCTTACATTTGAACTTTAGGGATTAATTTCGTTGCAACTGTTTGCCAAACTCAAATTCTGGTGCTTTTGGAAAATTTTTTCTTTGTAGGGGTCCTTCTGATGTGAGTTAATTACTTAGAGAATGAATGTTTTTAAGAAATGTGACTTTAAAAAAAAGAAGGGAATTATTTTTGTTTGTCCTTTTTCTGCTCTGTAGTGGGAGGCACTTCAAAGCTGATTGTGATTTCACATCTTCATGTTTGGTTTTGTCTGTCCCTTGCCCAGCAAATGTCAAATTTATGGTTGTCCAGTCACTCTGCACTTGGATGCACTCCCCACCCTTTGCTGTGGAGGTTCTTACTCACAGAATCTACTTGCAGTTTTCAGGGTCTGTTTGTTGTTGTTGGCCTTTTTTCTTCTTCCTGGGTATTTGATTTCAGTGCTTCCTCTGAGAGTGAGCATGTGGGGAGGGAAGAGAGATTGTGTCTCTGCATTTCTGTGTATATAGACTTCAGAATTCCCACTTTTCTGTTCCACTCCATACTCCCCACCCCCCAAAAAAACCCACCAAAAAACCTAAACCCCAAAGTTTCTGGCTTGCAGAAAACAGAGCTCTTTTGTGCAAAGCTTGAAATGCAGAGGAAGGGAACGCTAGCCAGAGCTGGAAGCTGTTTCTCACAGAGATGGGGTGCTGCACACTGGGAAATAGCAGATCCTGAGCCTGGCTGCTTTTTTTTTTGATTACCTGAAAAAATGTGAAATGACTGTTAAAGTGGGAGCAAGACCATTAACGCCTGTGTAATACCCAGTTGTAGTACAGTACAGACTGTGTTCTGTGTGCAAGGTTCAGGTGGGTGAAATTGTCATTGGTGAAAATAATCTGAAGTGTGTCTCCCCAACCCCACCACTGGCTGGTGGTGAGGGGCAGTGGCAGAGCCGAGCCAGGGCCTTGGCAGAGCCATCTCACAAACACATTCTATCACTGGCTCTGCAGAGTTGGTGAGCCACCGTGCCAGACTTGCCCTTCCCACACTCCAGTGCTCTCCTTGCTGTAAGGATGACAAACCTGTGTTGTCACCTAATGCAAATGAATGTTGGCAACACCCAAATTGCTTCTGGGTGTAAATGGGAGGGGAGAAAGTCACACTGAGGCCATGCACCTGGCAGTCCATGCTCGGGAGATGCAGGCCCTGCAGTTTCTGGGGTTGTTGCAGAGGAACCATTTCACCACTTGCACCTTACATACAGGGGTATTCACAGTATTCGCAGTATAGATAAGGCTGGAAAGGACCTCAAAGATCATCTAGTCCAACCTAGTCTTTCTGGTTGAGGGTTTGGGAGCTGAGGAGGAGAAGTGAAGGTTTTGGTTTTGTTAAGTTTGGGAGCTTTCCTTTCCTCAAAGCCAGTCAGCTCAGCAGGATGAAAAACGTGGTTTGAGTGTTGTCTTTGTTTGGCCACAGCTTACAGAGGAGCAGGCAGATAAGGGCCAGCTGTTGTTCCATTTGCTTGCTTAAACAAAACCTGCTGTAGCTTGCATGGAAGCTGCAGCACCTTGCAAGGAAGGCAAGAGGAAGATATGGCTTTTGTGTGCTGCTTCTTTTTTATTATCAAGAAATCATTTCTTCTCTTTTTGACACACCTTGCAGTCTGCTCTGTGCGGTTTTGTACTGCATCCATTGTAGAAAATGAGAGATTAGGGAATTTCCAATAATTTTATGTAATGTAAAAGCTTCTTATTGATCTGGTTTTCTAAATTCTTTGACAACTCTCAGAAATGTAAAACAGGATAAGAAAGTAAACAGCATTTCCCTGCGCTGTTGACACTGGGATGGCAGGGGAGCCTGTGGGGAGGGGGTGAATTCTCTCCTGGAAGTTGTTTATAAATAGCACGCTCTGCCCCTCTCCCTCTGTGTGTGTTCTGCTTCTGTTAGTTAGCAGGAGTGAGTCGATGCTTTCCTGTCTGGCAGTTCAGTGACTTAATACATGTTTGAGTAGCTGGCCTCACTGTTTTATTGCTACACATGCTTTTCTATGGAAAAACTGAGGTGGGCCATGCAAATGGAACCACAACTCATGTCCCTGCCTTCCCTTTCATTTCCTCCTCTCTGTTCTCTGCCCTCTTTGGCATGTTGTTTTTCCTCTGGGCGTTTCTCCTTGCTGCTCTCCCGATGCTGTGCAGGTGCAGGAATATGTCGAAGCTGAGCACCGTGAAAGGATTCTTCTCCAGTTGCTCGCCTGTTTGTGGAGCTTCTGAGCTGTGTACAGAGGGAAATTGCTGTGGTCTTGGTAATTGTAGTTAAGATTCTCCTTGCAACCAGCTTCCTGTGTGAGGCATTGCTGCTGTAAAGTATTGTTTGAGTGCTAATGAGGGGGTTGTCCGTGGCCAGAAGTGCTGTTAGGTTGGCAGTGAGTAATTAATGAGGAAGCAGGTGTGTTGGGCAAAGCCCATCAGCATCCAACTGGAGGAGCAAACACTGGCCTATTTAAGGAGGGAAGGAGCTGCCCTGACACACTGTGCTTAGGAGCCAGGTATTCTCAGTTCTGTATTTATGACTTCCTCATTCGGGGCATGTTGCCAGAGGGGCTTTCACCTCTGCTAGTAAATGTCTCTTGCTGTTGAAAAGGTCCAAGTGTCATTATGAGAGTTTATGGCACAGATGCCTCTGGAGTACTCCACGGAGTAAAATGCTCTTCTGTTAGTTCAAAGTAGATAGGGCTGAGCTGCCCTGGAACCAAGTCTAAGCCAAAGCTCACCCAGATGTCTTTTGCAGCTCAAGGCCAAGCAATGTTGTCTTCAGCAAACCTTTAACAGACAAGGCTCTCCTTGTCTGTTTTAATTCCTGTTAAATGATGTGCTTTAGTCAAGAGATGTGAATTCTGCTTTCTGGGATGAAGTTCAGTCCCTGCCTGTGAATGTCTGTGGTATGGGAGCATGGTCATGATACAGGGCTAGGAGGGATTTTCATAGACTGATGGGATTGAGGGATGAGGACAGTAATACCCAAAGTTGAGTTACAATCCCAAGTTGTTGAAAATAGAGCCTGCACTGCTGCTAGGTCACTGCCATCCAAAGGCACTGGATGAGCTCTGTTGTGTTGTAACGATTCTGTTCTCAAAACCATCCATTACTGGCAAATAATCTAAAGGGTATTTGGTATTCTTTGGATGCCAACAGGCACAGGTTTCTAAATATAGGTACAGAACCTAGCAGTGACAATTGAAAGAAAGGTTATGTTCATCTAGTGCTACGACAAGCAGCTCTGCATCACTTTTTCTGCTTCTCTGTGATATCCGTAAGGGAAGAAATTTCTTTTGCAGAGATAATTACTGCAGCACAATAACTAGTTCACAGTGCTTTGCAGGCAGAAGGATTTTGCAGTCTAGATAAGGCATCCCTGTCCTCTCTCTGCAAGTCTTCTGCTAGTCTCTCTGTTCATTCCAACATGAGGAGCTCTTCTTGTTTGGCTGGATAGATAAGCTTGTGGTTAATCTTGTTGTCATTCCGCTCACCTGATCTGTCTTTACCCAAAAGTCTCTTTGGGAAGACTGAAATCTGTTAAAATTGCTCTTCCTTAATGCTAGGATAGAGGAAAATTTTGGTTGGTGACCATTTTGTTCCTGTTAAACCTTGTGGAACTACAGTGGTAAGGAGCAGCTTGCCAACATGAAGGTGTCAAAATAACCTTGTGTAGTTAGGGCTGGGTTTGTAGTTGGGCTTGAGTATTACATGGGTGCATAAGAATGTAGCCAACACAGAATAAATGTCAATGTTTGTGTCTCCTTTTGGAAATCACATCTGTGTAAAATTAACCAAAGACATGAACACAACAGTTAGTTCCTTTTATCTTTTTAAGGCCTTATTAATGAGTTTACTGGACATAACCATATTTGAAACCCTGTAGCTGAATGTGTTGCAATATTACCTATATGTCTGTAATATCTCTGACCAGTATGGAAGAGATGGTATCAATTATCTGTAACAACTGCTGCAAATGGGCTTTTAAACTGATTCACTTCTGTGGTTGTTGAATTTTGTAGTGTAAGACCGTTAAAACCATGTAATTGCAACAACCAGGAATTTGTTTGATGTTTACTTACCTTGATGTTTTGGTATTTTTTTTGCCCGCAGGACTAGAGTGAAATTGGAAAGCCTAGAAGATGCTTATATTTTAAGAGGAAATGATGACTCTCTTTCTGATAAGCATGGATGCCCAGCCTATGTGAGTCCAGAGATCTTGAACACAAATGGCAGCTACTCTGGCAAAGCAGCGGACGTATGGAGTCTAGGTGTCATGCTTTATACCATGTTAGTTGGACGCTATCCTTTCCATGACATTGAGCCTAGTTCCCTCTTCAGCAAGATCCGTCGTGGGCAGTTTAACATTCCAGAGACTCTATCCCCCAAGGCAAAATGCCTCATACGTAGCATACTGCGTCGGGAGCCATCAGAAAGGCTGACTTCACAGGAAATTCTGGACCATCCATGGTTTTCTACAGATTTTAATGTATCGAATTCAGGATATGGTGCTAAGGAAGTATCAGATCAACTGGTGCCTGATGTCAACATGGAAGAAGACTTGGACCCCTTCTTTAACTGAGCACAAAGACTGGTGTTCAGAAGGTACACAACCTGGAGATGGACACATGAAGGAGCCCTTCCTGACCGCGTTAAATCACATCCTGCATCAGCCTAGCTTGGTAGCAAAAGACACTCAGAGGTCCTCGGGTTGAGAAGGAACCTCCACAAGGAGCTGATATAACAAATGTAGCATGGGGACAGATTGGGGGGGCGGGGGGAGCTTGCTATCAGGTTAGATTGATTTGGAGGAGAAAAGGCAGCATGGAGCAATTGTAGCTTCTCACCTTTTTGGAGCCAAGGAGACTGCACATGCCAATTCTGGTGCAGCTGTATCACTCCTGTTTCTGTTCCATTCTAAACAGTGGTAACTCACAACAGATAGAAACTTTTTTGCCTCAGCTCACATCTTGGCATCGCACTGTTAGATATTTAACTTCAGCCATTATTCAGGGAAAGTACAATTGGCTAACGTTTTTTTAATCGGACGTCTAATAATTAGTGGGATTAATACAAGAAAAAAATTAGGTGCACAAAGACGGACATGAAAAGTGGGTGCTAAAAACAAACAAAATTTCAGTTCATGTCTCTTGATAGCTATTTTCAACTCATTTCTTCTAAATAAACTACTTAATATTCTTGTCAGGAAATGACATTTTAATGCTTTGTTCCCTTAAGGGGAAGTAACTGTCATTTAACAGGCTGTTCTGTTTTGTGTCAAATGGTTTGTTGCAGGAAGCTATTCTAACTCGAACTTCCAGATGCATTACTGCTATATGAGGGGGGAAAAAAAGAAGACAACTTTATAATTTTTTTTGTTTGTTTTTAAAGATATGAGATACTGGCTTCCATATCTACCATGCTGCACGTATATGACTAGAGAGGGCAGAAAGCCCTTAACCGTGTCTTTATCTGAGAACCCATCTCTTCTTTACTGACTGGCCCACGTGTAAATAGAGGGCTCTTTATTATTGAAGAAGAAGAGTATTGTAGGTTTTTTTCTTTGAATTCCTTTCAACTTGGGAAAAGAATTGTTTGGTTTTGATTTTTTTTTTTTTTTTTTGGTTTATGTCCAGACTAAGAAATAAGAGGGTATTAATAAGCTGAACATTTATATTACAGATATTCCTCTTGAAACATACACAGTAATATGCACCTTTTGTATTGTCAAGACTTATTCTATTTATTGAAGAAAATGTCACAGTAGTGATGTATTAAGCCAGTACTTCAATTACGGGTTGACTTGGGATGACATGTTACATGCTGTAGTTAACACACTTCTTTTTCTGTTCAGGTATTTCTGTCCCTAAATAACTCTTTATTTAGCTTCTTTTTTTTTTTTTCTTCCTTCTTTTTTTTTTTTTTTTTTGTTTCCTAGATAGCTTTATTTGATTTAGACTGGCAAATGTTTTTATTACTGCTTTTATATTGCTGTATGATATTGAAATCTCTTGGCATAAATATTTGTGTTTCCAGTACCTCAGTTGTTCCGATATTACTGCCTGTATACGTTTTGTGAAGTGGTCATGTTTTTTGGGTAGGTACATGTGGACTCTGTAGTATGTAAATGTTACTTGAATTTGTGCTTAATTATAGTATGTGGCATGTGCGTACAGCTACTTGGCATTTGACGTATGGATGCTATTTGCCTGCCTCGCAGGAAAGTTATGGTCCCACTCTCAAGAGGATGTTTCACAGTTCTTTATCAAGAGACAAAGCTAGCTGCAGCTGACCTGCCTTGGTTCTATTTTGGTAACTAAGAATATAAAGGAGTAATGTTTTTACACTCTGAAGATGGTGCTGTGTCAAGAAGGACTTTTGTTTTTGTTTTTGTTTTATTTTATAAGTACCTTATAGGAGGAAAGATTGGTGATGTGCATGGTGGGGTTTTACTGCCTCTGGTGCTTTGTCATGTATTTGGTTTAATGTTTTTGTCCTAATCTCTTCAATAAATAAAATTGTGCATATTTAACTAAACATCAGTGGTGAACGATGTTCTTACTGAATGTAGGTTCACTCAGCTGCATTTTTTGTGTTGCTGACAAGCTCTTGCCAGTCCTGTGATTTGGGAAAACTTAGCACTTACATTTACAAGGTAACACTGTAAGCCTTTTCATAAAAACATTTACCATTTGCTATGAATAAAACTGGCTTTTATTTTATTTTATTTTGACTTGTTCCAAGCCCATTTACCTTCTCAAGAAGAGTACTGAAATGGGGTGAGAACTTTGGTAGTGGGAAGTTCTTTGGCTGGTAAAGAGAGAGTTTAAAATGGAGGGAGCTGGCGCTTGCGCTTTCCAAAATCCCAGAGGAAAACTTGTCTTTCATTTGCACCTCAGTTCCAGAAAGGATGGATGTGAGTTAGCACCTCCTGACTTACTGTCTTTTATTTAAGTCCAGATGGTGTTTCTGTTACTCGTCTTCAATAATAATTAAAAGATGAAGACAGTGACTGCATGCAGAAGTGCATGTGGGGTAATAATGTGCTTTGTGAATGCGAGGCAGGACTGATGAATCCTGGTCCATTAAGAAAAAACAATTTGAACCACTGTGCAGGGTGTTTTCAGCCCTTCTATAGTTTGAAAAATTTAAGGGTGATGATCACCCCTAAAGCAACCCTGAGAGCCCTACACCTCCCCATTGTACAAATATTGCCCCAAAACTTCTAGCACAGGGTTTTACTCAGTCTGGCTAACTTTTGTACTGCATGATTTTATCCTAGGTAATTCCTGGCACGTGTTGAATATTTGAGTTGGTAGCTTGAGAATTAAAACTCTCGATTATAGCACCTACCAGAAATGTTATTAACATGTAGAAACACTTGAAGATCGGTTTTTAAATGATCTGTATGCCTGCAGCCAAAGTTTAAATTCCTTGAAATTCTTTCAAATCAAACTCCCACAATAAATGTGCTTTATAGAAAAAAAGCAGATTGTAATCAGTCATAGAGAGAAGGGGGGTGCTGAGGATTTCCCTCTCCCCCACCAAAACTTATGTGAACAGCTTCTGTTCTGTTTGGGTGGAAGTAGTTAGACCTTATTTTCCAGCAACCTGCATGCTTGCTTTTTCACTGCCAGTAATTATATGAAAAATGCAGCTGACTAATGATTGCTCATTTGCAGTGAATTTTTTACTTGAGGCTAAAGCTTTCTTGGTGTTGCTGCAGAGAAATCCTTTGGCAGCTGAAGTCAGCTTTATAAAATGCTGAAGGGATGTCTTGTTTTTGGAGCTTCCATGTCCCTGAAGTAAAACCCGAGAGGAGGATTTGTGATTCAAACAGCTGATTTCTGGCTCATTTTTACTTCTGCTTCATGGGCACTGCTAGTCAAGTACAGGTAAAGCCCTGCTTGCAGCAGAAATGCCTCGAGTCAGCTTTCTTAGTGCTGCTCAACCCTTGATTTGGGTAGAAGCTGCGGTGAGATGCAGGATTTTGCTGAGCAGCCTGTCAGATTGTGTTAGCTGCTTCTTATTCCCGAGGAAAAGGATGATCTCACAACTATGCGAGGTGAAAAGCCACGTCTACAAACAAAACTATTTCACAGAATATGACCCAATGGCAGACTCCAACCCCTCTGTCTCCTCCATCCCTCCCAACTGATTTTTTTTTTTTTAATTAACATTATATACTACTACTATGTATTTTTTCAGTGCAACCCTGTGTGTGAATTCAAGCTACAGACTTTTCTTCAGGGCTGCACAAACAAGTGAGGATGGTTCCTTTGGCAGCACGATGTCATAACCTCAGCCTCGCTCAGGTGTGCATCTGTTACGGAGAAAAATCACTTAAAAATGTATTCTCTTGTAGATGAAAAAACCTTGAAAATCTTATGATGGAAAAACCTTGATAAACTTGTGTTTCTGAAAGGAAAAAATAAAGGGAAAAAGCTCAACCCAAGCCCTTAAAATCCCAAAGTGCTCCTTCCTGCAGTTAGAGAGGAAGGGTATGAAATGTGATGCCAAGGAAAAACTATGAAGAAGAGGGGAAAAAAAATACCCTTCATCCTGAAATAATTGTGTTGAAATTTGGAAATGTGTGAGTGAGCTCTGTGACTAATAGAGTAATGAATACCAAAAGAAATAGTAATGATCAGTTTTGGCTAAGGTTTCTATGAAAAACTTGCTAATTTAATAAGTGAGAATCTAGCTAGCAACTTAACTAGCTTGTAACTTTCCTATTCTTTCAGTAGAAGCAAATGTTGAAAATTGATAACATGATGACATCAAAGTGTAAGTAAAGCAGAGAATAAATGACCTGTAATGTAGAGTAATTGCCCTGGAACAAGAAAAACAGCTGAGGAAAATTTTCTTTAAAAAACCCCAAATCAAACTTAATCAGGCCAGTTCTGCAACTGACTTGCTTTTTGCTATGTTCTTGATGGTTACGTTCTCGTTACTATCTTGTTACCAGTTTCCGTGCCTCTATTTTGGCTTTTTTGAATTAAGCAAATTTTGTCTATTACCTTGAAATTTTTATTTTCCAGAGATGCCTTGGCAGATCCGTCTATAAAAATTTGAAACTCTTGACTGTATTTGACTTGTAAAGTTTTAGGTATATTGGTGAGAGTATGCAAATGTGAGGAAAAATACATTTACAGCAATGGTAGTGTAAATTCTGAGAAATTAATTTGGTATTTTTTATCCTGGTGTAAATAGGTAGAATCCATTTCTTAAGGGCCTAAAAAGGCCTGACTTCTCTGCTGAGAGGTGTCATTTATTCTTTTTATTACTCAGTTTAAATTCATTTAGAGTCCTCACAAAAGCTGCCTCAGTGCAGGAGTGGATCCCATTGTTCTGGCTCTCCTGCCTCCTTCATGAAGCATTCAGAGCCAGCAGGGGAAAAAGGAAATAATCTTGGCGTGGTAGATTGTGGAAAATAATATGTTAGTTGCTGCTGCATTTATTTCTGCTCAAGAGATTAAAGCATTGCAAAGCTGATGCTGACATCATTCCAAGCACACAAAAAGCTGACGTCAGTTGTACACTATATTGCAAGGTGTTTATCTCGATCTGATTAGGCTGACAAAACTCATACTGCGAAAGCAGCACACAAAGAAGGAAATTGTGTTTGTCCATGCTTTCCACTCACGCTCTGCCATCAAAGTCAGTCCTGGAAAGACTGAAACACACTGTGCTCAATAAGGGTCCTGTAAAAATCTGTGGCGCTACCATGGCGCTTGACTTTTTCCCATCTAAATCTCCAAACATCAGTGGTGAGTACACAGTTTGCTTGAAGTGGGTTTTAGGCAGCCCTTCCTCACGGGGTAGTCCAGGTCTGACGTTTTGGCCTTCTCAAAGCCCATGGAAGTGACAAAGTCAGAAGGAACAAGGATGGTGAAAGGACTGGAGAACAAGCCCTGTGGGGAGTGGCTGCAGGAGCTCGGGTTGATCAACTTGGAGAAGAAGAGGCTCAGAGGTGACCTCATTGCTGTCTACAACTACCTGAGGGGAGGTTGCAGTCGGGTGGGTGTAAATCTCTACTCTCAGGCTGCCAGCACTAGAACAAGAGGACATGACCTCAAGCTACGCCAGGGGAGGTTTAGACTGGATGTTAGGAAGAGGTTTTTCACAGAGAGAGTGATCTCTCAGTAGAATGGTCTGCCCAGGAGGGTGGTGGAGTCACCATCCCTGGAGGTGTTCAAGAAAGGACTGGATGAGGAACTCAGTGACATGATGTGGAGGACAGCAACAGAAAGCATCTTCCTTGAGTTGTGACCAAATATGCCTGTTTCTTCAAATGCTGGCAGTAAGAGGACATCTAGCAATGCTATGGGTCAAGCCAAGTTCTTCAAGGTGTGTGTCTGCTCATGCTGAGACTTGACTCATCTTTTTCTTCCAACTTAGTTCATTGTTCCTCTCATAACAGTTAATGCTTTGAATTTGGTCTAATTCAGTCACTGGAAAAAAGGATAATATTTAGGCCTTAATTTTAGCCAAAATTAGAGCATCATGGATTGAAAAAGATGTTTGGTTTCATGTAGTCCTGGTTTAGTTTTAGTAGCTCATTATCAGCCTGCAACAGGAGGGGACTTCATACTTATAAGTCCACCAAGGGGAGTGTATTGGGTTTTCTGTGGCTAGATTTTGAGAGCAGAGCAGGGGGGTGGCGGGGAGCAGGGTGGGGGCTATAGGGAAGGCTTCTTCAAGAAGCTGCTGGAAGCTTCCCCTGAATTTCTCTCAGAGCCAATGCCAGGCAAGATGTGCCACTATTCAAGGCTGAGCCAACCAGGAGTGATAGTAACATAGTTAAGAAGGAAGGAAAAAAGTTATTGCATAAAAGAAGATGGGAGCCAGAGAAAAGCAGAGTGAGAACATGTGAACAGCACTGCAGACCCCAAGGTCAGTGCAGAAGGAGGGGCAGGAGGTGCTCCAGGCGCTGGAGCTGAGGTTCCCCTGCAGCCCGTGGTGAAGGCCATGGTGGAGCAGCTGTGCCCCTGCAGCCCAGGGAGGTCCATGGTGGAGCAGAGATCCACCTGCAGCCCCTGGAGGAGCCCAGGCCGGAGCAGGTGGATGCTGGAAGGAGGCTGTGACCCCGTGGGAGGCCCATGTTGGAGCAGGGTCCTGGCAGGGACCTGCTGACCCGTGGGGAGAGGAGCCCACACTGGAGCAGGATTTCCTGTCAGGACTTGTGACCTGTGGGGGACCCACGGTGGATTGGCCTGTGCCTGAAGGACTGACCCTGGGGAGAAGTGACCCATGTGGCAGCAGTGTCTGAAGGACTGTTGTCCATGGGATGGACTCACACTGGAGCTGTTCATGAAGGACTTTCTCCTGTAGGAGGGACCCCACAGGGAGCAGGGGAAGGATCCTCTCTCTGAGCAGCGGCAGAATAAACAACTGACCGTAAACCTCCATTCCCCATCTCCCTGCACTGCTGAGAGGAGGGAGGTAGAACTTGGAAGGAGAGGGTGAGGGGAAGGTACCTTTGAGATCTATTTTACTTCTCATTCTTAAGCTCTGATTCTCTTAGTAATGAATTCAATTAAGATCCCCACTTGGAGTCAGTTTTGCCCATGGAGGTGATCAGTAAGGGGTCTCATAGTTCTTGTCTCAACTCATGCAACCCTTTGTTATATTTTCTCTTGCCTGCCTGTTTGCAGGAGGGAGTGAGAGCGGCTTTAGTGGGTACCTGACATCCAGCCAGGGTCAAACCACTGCAGGGCATTTTATTACTTCATGTTGTGTTGATTTCTATTTTCCCTAATGTTTAATCACCAGAAGAGATTATTGGTAATTCCTAAGTGTTTTTAGTTGCTAATTAGGCATCTTCGTTTTCAGCATTAGCAAGAAATGTGCCTGATCTATGCCTTCAGAACTGCTGTAAGATGGAATGTGACTGTTGGTAAAAATTGCAGCTCTTCTGGGTACCAGTTTCTGACAGGACTGCATTAGGGTAGAAAGATTTTACGACATATAAACTTTTTATTAGAATAAATGTTGCTTCAAGAATTACATAACATGCCTACTCTTCTTGGTAGCTCGAATCAAGGCCAATCAAATCAAGCTGCTCAAGATGAGTAAGTACATACATATTTTACCAGTTGTTACTTTTTAAAAACTCTCTAATGAAGTCAAAGGAACGTATCTTGGAAGAGCAATAGCATGATTGCAACAGAGAATTTATGGGAGAGGAAGAAAAAGCATCTTCATTTTTCCTTTTCTTTTTCTATTCAACATGATGAGAAATGTTGACAAATCCATTTTCTTGGTACTGTGTAGAATATCGAGGCTTTGCCCTGTCTGAGGAACTGCTAAAATAAATAACCAGTGATCTCATGTAACCTCAGGACAGCAGCGAGATTTGTCAGAAAGTTCACATTGTGCTGTCTCTAATTTAAAAAAGGAGCATCAGCAGCATGAAAATCATGATTCAGAGAAATCCACTGACATTTTGCTATTGTCTGCAGCTGATAGAACTGGAGTAGTTGACATCGCCTGATTCCATCTCTGCTGATTGATCAGGTCATGAGTATAACCCACATTTTACTGCAGGATGAAATTATTCCTGGATAAATTTAGCTGTGTGTAGAAAGCCAGAACAAGATCAAGGTTGCATTTATGTCCTCAGACACAGGAGAAGTAGAGTGATCGTGCCCTTCCTATTTTTTTTTTCTTTTTTCCCCCCATTTATGAGTAGTCTTTCTGCATAGGTAAATATAAGGGAGATAATGCCCTTTGCCCCCTCTGTAGGAGAAACATCACTGAGTTATTCCAGAATAATACTACATGCCAACCTGTCAAGGGCCAAGTGGTAGTTTGAGTTCTACTTATTTGCTAGTTAATCACGAGTTGGCCTGTAGCACGTTTTTAACATCAAATGTGCTGGGATAGCACATCTGATTTCCAAAAATACAATGATTTAACAAGCTCTGCTCCTTCTTCCACGGTTCTCCTTCAACAGTGTCATTTCCATTTTCTGTGGTTAGTAATTTTTAGAGAAATTAAGTTTTTAGGTTTCGGATAGTTTTGCTCATAAAAAAGTCTCGAAGATAACAAATGTATGGGATAAAGGGTATTTTATGCAAGCAATCATAGGATTTTTCTAGCCTGTTTTCCTAAATTACAGAACAGAGATGAAAATCACTCCACAACTGTGTTTAAACAGTTTTATCTTCCTACATTTTCCACCCTGCCAATACATTTTTGCTTTTATTTAGAACAACTGCAATTGTAAGTGACACTTGCTACCATGGGGTTTGTGCTGCCAGGTCACTCAGAGTGCATTTGTAGGCCACCATGGTGAGCACACCATAGAAGTAAGAGAAGTGTGGATGTTTTGTATTATATCCAGAGGCTCTCTATCTCAGAAAAAAACAGACTATTACAAAGGGTAAAAGGCTTCTCATTTTCTTTCTAAAGGTAGATGGGATTAAGAGACTCTAAATGTTGCTTCTTCCCATCCATAAGTCGTGTTTCCAACATTGTAGCTGTTGGATGCCAGTTGTTCAGAGAAGTGGAAAAAAGTGTCTAAACCAGATCTTTCAGTACTTCTTTGCAACTTATTGATACCATCAATTTACTGTGAGTTCCAGACAGCTGAATCAATAACATGTAATCCGCAGAGACCTGGGAAAGACCTTCTTTCAGGAGTTTAGTAGATAGGCAGTAAGATTCATGGCCTGGGATGGAATCATGGCTCCCTTGCTGCCAAACTAGAACAAGGACTGTGATATTTAGGGCAATTTCAAAACTTGTTCCAGTATTGTTTTCACAGGAAAAGGTTGTCCTGTCAGAGCACAGCAGGGGAGATTGGCTGTACCTCTGGAATCATATAGTCAAGCCCAAGCTGGAATCATATAGTCAAGCCCAAGCTTTGTTCTGCTTCAGCTCTAAAATCAAGTTCCTCACAGAGGGACAGAGAAACCCACTGCCAGTTTTACATGTAACAAGGAAGACAAAGACAAGTTTCAGGAGATCTAATGCTATTGAAGCTGGGTGTAATGGCTTACACAAGTGGAATTTGGGGGTAGGATTTGTCCAGCTAAATGCTGACAACTATATTTCTCTCTTCTGACTATAAAAGGAGTTCAGCATGACTAGCTCAGGCATAGATGTCTAAAGTTATATGGGATTAATCCTCCCTGCTTGCCAGAGCCCTTGTTCACTGGCATACACAGAAATGTCTTGCTCTTTTCTGAGATACACCAGGTATCCAAGGCATCTACACAAGACCTTCAGATGTGACACAGAAGCTTTGGAAGAGGTATGGAATCTTGTGAAGAGATAGCTGGAGATGTGGCAGGGTGTCCTCAAGCATCTCAGATGGCAGAGTGGACACATCTGTATGGATGACTATGTAGAGTGGCCCAGAAGACTTTAACTTGTGTCAACCTAAGGCTCAGAACACTATTCTGTCATCAGCAGAGTTTCCTGGGTGTTAGCACTTTGCTATTTTAAAAAATGTAAATATGTGGGCAAATGCTTTCTTTCCCACTCCAGAAATGGTCACTTGTGAAACAAGCTTGCAAATGTTGTTGGACCAGAAGGGTTTCAGTCCAAGGGAGCCTGACCCTTATGTAACAGGTGAGTAAGCACACAGCCATGGGCACACGTGGGCTGCTTTAAGCCATCTACATCTAGCAGTTGCTGGACAAACACAGAAATAAACCCATCTGGAGAGAGACCATAAATCAGCATCATAAAAAGTAGTAGTGATGAATGTTGATACGCTAAGATATACTGGGGGACCGAATAAAAGATCGAAAGCAAATGCATTTATTTACTTTTTATAGCATGTCACTATTTTATTTTTCTCCTGTTCCCCCTTCATGTAGGATGTGCTGCATGGTGTGCACTTAACCACCTGCTAAGCAGAGAAATTAAATGCTTTAGAGAAGCATTTTCCATTTCTTCACCTCAGTGTCCACCAGTAGATGTTCTCTCTGGCTCCCGAAGCAGCTGGTGTAACTCAAATAGCTCATTAAAACTGCCTTGTGATCCTTTCTGTTGTGTACATGGTGCTTAAACCTGTTTGCTTTTGGGCTTTCTCCCCCCACAACTTCCCTCAAAAACAAGTTTCTTTTCATTTTGGAGAGAGATTTGCATGTTGTCAGAGAGGAAGATTCAAATTGGGCACAGCACCATAAACACAACACTTGCAAATCTCTCTGGTTTTAGGCAGTAGGAAAATGAGTTCCTAGCATTTGCTAGTACTTCTGCAGACAAGTGTGTTCATTAAACAATGTTAATGTTTTTCTTCTCTTAAAGCCAAGCTATGGTATGAGGCAGCCTTGTGTTTAGCAGTTGCTCACTGACTAAAAATCCTATGGCAACAATAAATGGAAGCCAAAAAATGTTGCAATATTATTTTAGAGGACTCATCTGCTTATTTTTACAGTTAGCCTTGCATAACCTTCTGCATTTTTGGACTCTCTCTTATGTAGAATATTTCTTAAAGTTTCCATTTATTTCAATTGTGCGCTGCACATTAGGAAAACTCCTAAAAGAATCAGAAAAAATGAGTCACAAATACTTTCCCTTTATGATGTTATTTTGCCCTTCTATAACCTATTTATGTACTGCCCTTACATAATACTTATTTGCTGAGGATCTAACACTACGTTTTTAATCTGTAAAACAAAGATGAAAACAGTGTCCTGGTGGTATCTCGAAATGTATCTGTTTCCTGGGTTTTGAACATGAGGACACATGATGTCTGGCTTCCAGCTGATGACCAGAGCTGGGTTTCTAGCTCAAGCCACAACAAACCCATCTCAAGAGCGTGTGGGGTTTGGGATGTTTTTATCCTTCCAGTGTGGTTGTGGAAATGCCTGTTTATAAACAATGAAAGGCAGTGTTTAAAATGGCATCTGAAAAAATTCATCTGGTATCAGTGCAGGTCAGGTGTTTGGTGAGTGCCCACCCCTGTGTCACCCTGGCACAGCTGGTAAGTTACCAGCAGAGTATCAAAGGCTACATCTGTAAGACTGGGCCTTGATACATAGAATTCCTGAGCAATGATACATTTTACTCTCTCCTCCCACAAAAGCAGCAACAAAATCCTGGTAAACTATTCATCTGTAGCAATGGTGCTGCAGTGCATGAATTGCTTCAAACCAGCTCGCCATAGGTTGACTGGTTCATGCCTGGTGTTGCAATCCCATCACACATGATGAATTACACATGCAACTCTTGCAAAATTGTATTCTGAGTAAATAAAGGCTTGGAAATTTTCCTCTGTCTTTCTTCAGCAAACGGGATGTCACGTAGAAAGTAGATGGTGAGTTGGACTAGATGATCCTTGTGGGTCCCTTCCAACTCATAATATTCTGTGATTCTGTGATTCTGTGAAAGGAGATGGATGAGTTTACACTCCTGCATAAGCGTGTAAGGCTGTGAGCGCACCCACATAAATGAACGGTCTCAAAACGAGGGAGGGGGTGGGGATGTACCCTTCTGCTTCTCTGCGCCAAGCTGGTATGAGGCTGAAACAGGAAAAAAATGACATATTCCTCCGTTGCCTCAGAGCATCACAGTTGCTTATTTCTTCAGCAGGAAAAAGTTTGACACTTCTGTAGGCTAGAGAATTGCAACAGGCTGTGCGTGCTGTTTGAAAGGGTGAGGGCTGATGGAAGGTGGCAGCACCCTGTCCTTCAAATTTTTGGGAAATCCTTGCTCGTGCAAATATACAAGTTTGGTAATTTGAGAGTTTGTGTTACCCTTTGCATATACAGAAAAATAACAGGGGAGACAAAGAGTTTGGTGCTTGGATTCCTTAAATACCCTCAGGTGGGTTTCAGCACCTTGAGCTTTACCTTTCTTCAGGAAAGATGTCTCAATTCCTGACAGTTCATGAGACCCAACCAGCCCAGTCCGTGGAGCCCAAATTATCTCATCCCAAATCAGACACTGATATTTGATCAGATGAGTAGTGCCCTGCACCCATTGCCTGAGAACTATTTTGTTTTTTAGAACAGGAACGAAACGTGTAGCTCAAATATAGAAGGCAACACAGAGGTTAAGAAGATAAATTCAATAATTTACATTCCCATTGGTTTCCATGAGCTTTGAGCAAGGCCATTAAGGGTAGGAAATGAAAGAAGCCTATTTACAAACAGGTATTTTTATACACTCAAAAGTAGGCCTTGAAACATAATAAGGTAGAGTATATATCTTCATATGCTAATCTTACTAAAATGTGAACTAGGGCTGCAAGTTCTTTGGTATGGGGCCAGTTTGTTTGGTGCAGGTTTTGGTGTGGTTTTTTTGTTTGTTTGTTTGCTTGATTGGTTGGTGTTTTTCCCCCTCTATGTTTGTATATAGACTCATAATAAAGTCTGGGTATGACTAGGACTCGAGGTCCTTCTGGCTGCTGAAGTAAAACTAATATATTAGAATGATTGAATAGTTTTAGGATCAAGTACAGTATGTCCTGTCTTATGAGATCAGCAGCCTCCTATTCTTCAGACAAAGCTTCTGCTCTGTTCTAATTGAATTCTTTGTGAGATTTTTGTACAAAGGGAACAAATTTTATCTATGAACTTTAGCTGCAACTGACCTAATATTGCAAAACCCATTTCTCACAGAACCTAAGCAGGTTTTAACCCAGCTTTTGAAAGGAAAGCAAATATAATAATCTATTTCAGTAACTGGACTCAGAAGGTAACCTATTAAGGGTAAATGTAAACAATGGAATAATTTGCCTTCTGTGGTCTTGCTCTGAAAATAAAGCCACATAAAAATCTCATGCACTGAGGTACTGTTTATCATTTTAGATGCTCCCCACACACTTTGGAATGTCAGTTCAAGAAAATATATCATCCATATTTTCTGAAGATTTTCTTTAAAGCAATAGTGGTTTTAGTTATATCAGACATTTAAGTGCATTATTCACTATATTACTATACTTTAGAGCAAATAATCACCTTCTTCAGACTTATGAGCAAAAAAGAGATAACAGAAGTGTTTTTCAAAAGCTTAAATATATTGGTTTACTGGTTTATAAAACTAAACTGAGTGTGACAGTGTCAACAGTGATCCTGCCTGATCCACACTGACGTTTTGTACAGTCCTGTTGTGCCTATTGTTGTTCATTTTGTGAGTACATTTATTTAAGTTCAGTCCTGAGAAACAGTAGAAATACTGCCAGGAATAAGTCCTGTGTCATGGTAGTCACAGTCACAAAGCTCTGTCTGCAAGGTGCCTGTGCCACCCTAATGAGCTGCCCACATAAATTCACCTCCAACGTTGGGACCCCATTCCAAATACTCCAGAGCAAGAATTCTCCATGGGTGTCCTCGGGCTGTAGACAGTCTAAAGAGCCTCTACTTGGGGTCTCAAAGCATATTCTTATCTGAAATCAGCACTCACAGACCCAAGTAGGTTTCACCCCACTGTGTGCAGGGCTATGGAGTTTAAGAGTGTCCTGAGAGGGATTGAGTGCTGCCCTTGGTTTTGCAGCACATCCCCAGCTCATGCTTTACAAGTTCACGGGTTGTTCTGAGTTGGAAGGGACCCACAGGATCATCTAGTCCAACTCCCAAGCGAACGCCCACCCAGGGATCAGACCCACAAACATCGAACCATCAGCACCACACTCCATCCATCCAAGCCTCCAATCATCTAGACCATGTCACTGACCTCCTCATCGAGTCTTTTCTTAAACACCTCCAGGGATGGCGACTCCACCACCTCCATGGGCAGACCATTCCACTGAGAGATCACTCTCTCTGTGAAAAAGCTATTCCTAACATCCAGTCTAAACTTCCCCTGGTGTACCTTAAGGCTATGTCCTCTTTAGATAGCTTCATGCAAAAATAAGAACTGCCAGGGTAACCTTAGTATCTCGATGAGGTGGAGGTATGATGTCCTCTCGTTTATAAACCAGTATAGTGTTTCTTGCAATAGGAAATGCTATTGTAGAGCAACGGTTGTTCCAGATTGCCTGTCCTTAGTGCTTGCTGGAGGTTAATGCAATACGCATTACTGATCTCTTAATTATGGTAGGTTAATTATAACAAACCCCTCTTCCTTCAGGGGTTTCTTTTACTTTATATTCCTACTCAAAATGAACAGCCGTCATGAAGGGGAGGTTGCAAAATAGGGTGAGAAGGGTAGAGGTTAATGCATTTAAAAAAATTAAATTAAATTAAAATGTGAAATTAGACAAAGAGGAATGCAGAATACTCTTCTCGCCTCTCACAGCTGGATACATTCCAGGGTCCCTTTTTTGTTGTTACTGTGTCACTTGTCCCACCTGCCATAGCAATGTACAATTCAAGATTTTCATGCATTCACATATGACACCTTTCCAGCTTATATTGTAGGGCTTTCTACTCTCACCTTCTAGCAAACATTTTTTACTTTAAGTTTTGGGTTTCATAAGACCTCAGCTTCTGAAGTGTTTTCTTCTGTCTCTGGTTGAAACTTTGTATTTATATCTCATGATTGTACAGTAAAATTAAAATGAGAGCATGTAATAAAGTATTTTCATATGTGTTGTTTTTTTAAAAGTTCAGAGTTTTTTAAAGATCTGTGTGTGTTTTGGAGGCCTGACTTGTTTGTTATTTTTGCTGCTGAAGTTGAACTGAACTTCAAAAGCCAAGAAATGTTGTAAGTCCAACTCTAACTCCTGTGCTATAATCTTATTTTATTCAGCTGCTGAGGGCTTATATGGCCACTGAAAGGAATGCAGGCCCGGGCAAGAACTTTTCCTGTGAAAAAATATTAATTTGTTCCATGCCATCACCATTTATTTTTTATATCTCTGTTCAAGGCCGACTTTCACTGGTCACAGGTGAGATGCAGAAGGACATAACAGGAGACTAAACTTTTATGTATTTTCTAGACCTCTCAGAAATGACAGTCTTTAAGAGACGTGGATTTTAAAAGTTTCATGGTTAGGTGGATTTAATAATATACATTACTGCTTTGCAACTCAGTATTTTGCTGCAAAATATCCCAAATGTCAGGAATAAAGGAAAATAAAAACAATGTGCATTATCAAGGCAGTTTGAAAAATACTTATCTGGATTTTTCACACCAGGAACCTTCAGAAGTGATGGTGTTTTGATCCCATTTCTGGCCCATGACATGCTGGAGATAGCAGTTAAGTTCCAGGTGTGTGTGCAGAAATAACTGTGCCTGATGCTGAGTTTCACTGTAATTTGGGCCATTGTGCTGAACAGTTTACTACACCATTATTAATATTTCGTTTCTTTTGTAAGTATTTCGTGTTCTTGTTTTTATGAATGAGGTATTTTAAAATTATATCACATCTATGTAAATATTGTGTATAATTAATAACACATCATGCACATTATATAATTTAATAAAATATGTTTTTATATGAGTGTAATTTGAAATTACTTACAGATTTATATCTATGTATTTATATATAGACAAACCAAAGTCCATTCTGTGGTTTCCTTAATCCAGCTAGGTAAGGAAAGAGTTCTTGCTGCATGACACAAGGCTATTTCATCAGCCTCCTCTTGACGTTCCTTTAATATAAACAAGGCTAAGCAGAACCACTAGTGAGAAAGGAGCAGGTTACAGATGCCTCATTGTGCAGACTTTGCTTTCACACTGAGAAGATTCCAGAGCAGCATGACTCAGGTGACCAATGGTATCATTGCCTACATGAAATAGGATAAAAATTTGGATGGAAGAAATACAGCAAACTGATAAAAACTGATAGAAAGGACCTGAAAATACTCATTTTGCCTTGCCTTGCCTTGCCTTGCCTTGCCTTGCCTTGCCTTGCCTTGCCTTGCCTTGCCTTGCCTTGCCTTGCCTTGCCTTGCCTTGCCTTGCCTTGCCTTGCCTTGCCTTGCCTTCCCTTCCCTTCCCTTCCCTTCCCTTCCCTTCCCTTCCCTTCCCTTCCCTT
>WEKX01026328.1:64381-77682 GCA_013390025.1 Pitta sordida
TTCTGTCAATGGTTCTGTGGCTCCTGAATCATGAATTGAGGAGTGCAGTGATCTGATTAAATCAATTATTGTGAGAGAAAAAACATCATTGCGCAGTTTCTCCTGCTCAAAATCTACAGTCTGGGAGTAAATACCCCCACTTTTATACCAAACATATTTGGAGAGTCATACAGAAACGAGCAGGTAATTTTTGATTTTTGTGATTGCCTCACAACATTTAAGGCTTTAAGCTGTAGCACAACTGGTACCCCCAACTCTTACTACATTCAATCAAATTTGAACACGCTGTAGGAGAATTTAATTTAGATTCTGTAAGATTTGGCCTTTTGAAATTAGCATAAATTATAATGTTTCGGCCAATAGTTTGTCCAACAGACAATGAGTCACTTGATTTTGCTTTAGTATGTCTCAATCTGTTAAACAATAAGGCTTTTCTTTGCTGAAGTGGGACTGGTGTGCATGCAGTAAGAATAAGCTCATTCTAACAGCTTTGCTTTTGCTTTTCTGTTCTTGCAAGAGTGAGTTTGTAAATACACTGTATTAAAGCATGCTTGGTAGCAACACGTGAACGAGGCCTATAAAAGAAAAATTAACCCAAACTACTCAAGCCCAATCTCATAAAATCAAAATACATCAGGTAATTTTGCTTCTTTGTTTGGAGGGGGATTGTAGCTTATTTTGTCACAGCTGTTTAGTTGTTTGTTTTCTCAAGAACATTTGAAAACAAGACTATGAAATTCTGTATGACAGGGAATTCTTATGGCATTTTCCTACTTGAGAATAAGCCAGAAAGCCCACAAGAAGGATTGTTTCCATCTCTTCTGGCCAGTATAATTGAGTTCTAACTTTATATGGTCAACTGAATAAGATGTTGCTAATTATTAATCACCATTGGGAAAGGGACTAAATATGAAGCCCAAAATATCCAAGATAATTTTCTGGTGGAGGAATAGGTTTGCTGCCTTTTAACCTTCGGTTTATTGATTTTCTGAGTCTTATTTCTCTTCAATATACTGCAGACCAGATGCTGTAGGAGAATATACACTTAGAAGGACAAACTGCCTCTGTCATAAAGCTCTTTTGTAAACCTTCATCGGGATATCCCAGCTATTTCATATTAAAATCGAGCTGACTCCTGGTTTTAAGGGTATTGTCCATGACTTACAATTTTGGCTTTTACCAACAGAGTGCCTGCTGCAATCAGAAAAATAAATTTACTAACATAAATTAGGGGCATATGTTCTGCTTCTTACTCTTTTTCAATTACGTATAATATGTTCTGCATTTTCTGAGAATTAAGACTCTTTGGTTGAATATCATAAGTGAATTACAAAGACTCACCAATACTGAGAAAAACTAAGCCTAGGTACAAAGTACATGGATTTTTTTTAAAAGCTCTGTGGTGGAAATCTTGAACAAGCTAAAGAGGAAAAGCCCAGTCATCAACCTCACTGGGATCAGATTTTCATTTTATGTGTTCCATAAGACCACTGAATTACTTTTCTTTCTAATTTCTAAATGAAAATCCAGAGATTAAAAAAAAAAAAAGCTTTAAAACTGCTTACTGTTCATCAAAAGCTATGACCATTTACTCTCTCAGAATTTGGTTCCTTATTGAACAAGATGACAGGAATGAATCATTCACGTAATTTCTCAGGAAAAATGAAAAAAAAAAACCAAACCTGACATTGATGCACTTTTTCCTTGTTGTCTTTCTACATTTCTACATTTCTACTTTCTACATCTCATTC
Organism: Pitta sordida; assembly: GCA_013390025.1. Lineage (NCBI taxonomy): Eukaryota > Metazoa > Chordata > Aves > Passeriformes > Pittidae > Pitta > Pitta sordida. The sequence goes on from WEKX01026328.1 coordinate 66,133, forward strand.
ACTTTGGATACTGTGATATGCATAAAGATGGGGGCACGTTTCAGTCCTCAGGAGGCCATTCCCTTTAGTATCAGCGGACATTGGATGAGATATTTCGTATCAGTTTTGTGTTCATACATCACAGTCTTAGTTATGCCCATTTGGCAGAAGATAAATCTCTGCAGGCCAGGACCTTGGATCTGGAGTTTCTGTGGTCTGTATCTGTGTAGTTTTTTTGGTGTGTATTTGTATTTTGGTGGGTTTTTTTGAGAAGAATGGATGAAAGAATGGTACAGAGTTTCCCTCTCACTTCTAAAGGGAAATTAAATAACAGCCATGTCTCAATATTACAGCCTTCCTTTCTGCCTTGCTTTAATTTTAGTCATCTTTTGCTGGTTCCTGTTATACTTAGTTCCTGAACTCTCAATACAATAAATGTTATTGTTCGTGTGGAGAACGAGTTGCATAAATGTCAAGTCATCAACAATCAGTTGGCCAGTTCCCTGAAGCCTCCTTTGTTTTCTTCATGGGACATAACTACAAGGACTTATTCATACAAATGAGTCTTATACACCTAAGTAGAACTATTGACAGTAGTGGTGAATTGAAAGTGGTAAAAAAAAAAAAAAGGAGGTTCTGCAGCAATGTCTTTTCAACCTAGGACTGAAGTTCTAGTTGTCACAAATCTTTAGCAGATAGTATGAATTCAATTGCTTCTAGCAACATGTACACCCCTATACAATTTTTAATTTTTAATTTTAAAAAGGTAGGTGGAAGAAATCAAACTCGAAAGTAGCAAATTTTTGCAAGTACTACTAATTTCAAAGGCAAGAGATGATGCGGTCAGGGCAAAGATAGAGACTCTTGAAAGGCTTAGTAAAAGTATAAAATTGGATTTGTCTCATGCCACTAGAATGTCGTTGTGTGTTGACTCCTCTGGAAGAACATGCCCGTGTAGAGAAACTGTTGTCTTACCTGATATGCCAAACCCTCAGTTCAAGACCGTTGAAGACAGACTTCACAAACTTGAGAATGACACCATTTAAAAACAAGGAAGGTGAAAAGTAGCAATGTAATAGAAAAGAGCAATAAAGGCAACGTTATACTTCTTACAGTAGCAGGAATAAGTGTCAGTATTACTTTGTTCAGTAACAGTGAACTATGTGAACTTTCAGCAGAGGATTTGTTTCCCAAAAGTTAACTTGACATTTCCTCGTCTTGTCATCTGGTTGTTTAGTTTTGGTGTCTTACAAAAATATATTTCTTCTTTTTTTTTTTTTCTTCTTGCAGCTGGAACTGGTAGCTACTTCTCATAAGAGGGGATTCTTTTCTGCTTTACATCCTCTTTCAAGGTGAATTCTAATAATATCCCATGTGCTAAAAAAAAAATAAAAAAATCTGTCTCAATAATTTTAGTATTTTGTAAAATATCTTTTTTTTTTTAACACTAAAAACCCCCACAGCCTATCAGGAAAACCATATTCAGGTTTTTTTCCACAGTGGAAACTGTGAATTATTTATGACAGTAGTTTGATTATATTAAAAAGCACAATCCCAAGTCTGCAGCACATTACTGGCTCCATTCCTTGCGTAAAACAGGCGTGTTTATATTTTTCCTCAGTAAATATGTGATAATTAAATGCAAATAGACCATATTTTTCAAATGAATTCCCAACCCTGGAAACTTGGATGATGATAATCTTGCCTAATAAATGCACAACTGCAAGTGAAATCAAAGTTTACTGAAGCAGAACATTCTTAGCAGTCAGTAGCAGCCATCACTTAGTGAAAAAATCCCATACAGGATTAATATAGACACATCATTGAAAAATGGATAGCCCAAAGGCATTTTATAATCATGGAATATACCTAAGTATTAATTGAAAACACTGTGCACTTTTATGGGATGTTCTCAGCTAATCCATTCCTTTAAATTACTAGGCTGTATTGAAGTCACGCCTGGGGCTGCCATCATCTCTCTTGCATGTTCCCCATTGTGTGTGTTATCCCTTGTTTCTAGGTCAGCTTTTCAGCCTTTTCCTTTCCTCTTGTGAAAGAAAGTGATTTCTCTCCCATATATTTCCTTTATGAAGGCACATACGCCTGTTCCTTGGCTGCCAACACCCGGTACATGCCCTCCTCTACAATCTGAGGTCTCGAGTTTCCCCTGGGGCTAATGGAAGGACTTTCATATCGCTCTGGCAGTTGATCCCACTTTTTGATGGATTCCATCTCTCTGGTGTCTTTCCAAATGTGCTGGGCTAAAGACAGAGGAATATTGAATCCCAGAGAAGAGATCATCAAAGAGAGGATTATTGTCTGCCCATCCTGCAAGGAGAAACTGAAACCTCCTCTGCAGACAACCTCATTCCTTCCTTCTTTTCCCATCTTTCCAAGCATTCTCCACTTTTATACAGCTGTTTTCTAACTTATGGAAATATATTATCATGTACCCTTAAGAAGAGCCTTAAAGTGTGAGATCTTGTCTCAGTGGCAGGATGCTGGCAAGAAGCTGAGCATTGTCTTTGTATTGTCTGGCTGGTTGCCCTCCTTGTCCCAAATAACTCAGTTTTCCTTCCTGGCACTCCTGTAGCTGCACCCCAAAGACTGTATTCCTAGGATACTTGGAGAGGGTCCTAAGTATATCTCCCCTTCTTTCCCTATGACTTCCTCACACAAAAGTATTTTTCCCCTTTAGCCAATTCTCCTTACAAGTTAAAGACAGAGTCTTTTTTGTTCACTCTTAATGACCACATGAATGGGGAAGAGTATTACACAGCCCATTGGAAGCATGAATTTAAAGTCTGATGGCTATTCCTTCTGCAGATCACTCACTTTCATGTGTTACTGTTTTCTTGCTTGAACCTGGAGAAAGAGAGCAGCTGTGGGGGAGGAAAAGGAAGGTTCCTGGAAGAAGGAGTAGCTGACAGGATGTTGCTTTTGTTGGACAAGATCCGTCCTGTTGACAACAGGGAGGACCCAGTAAGGCTGAGTGCTAGCTACCAACCAAGCAGCATGCTGCCAATCAGAGTACAGAGGCCAAACTTTCCTTCTTCCTGCCAAGAAAAGACATTTAAATAAGAACTAAAGTATGATTTCAATTTCACTCCAGTTTAATGCAGACAGCAGAAAAACACGGTGACTCACAATACATTCTTGACCCTTCAGTAAATGAAATTTCCTCTGAGAAGTCTGCAATTTTGAGTCTGTAGAGAGGCATGGTGAACACTTGGTCCTAGGATGTATACAGCACAACAGCTGAGTTTTCATTCTCAGGAAGGCCAAGAAGTGAATATGCTGGAAGTTTTCAAGAAAGGCCACAATTTACATTAATGTTTCCTTCACAGATGCAGAAATAACGACTTTAAAAAATATTACAGGGAAATAGCTGATCCTGTTCCCACAATTATACATCTGAAATCTACAAACCTGCCCCAGAGGAGCTGTCTCCTTACCTTCATGTCTTGTAACTCTCTCCCTGATGGATGGTGAGGGGAGTGAGGCAAAGGGGATGGCTGAGGTATGTACTGCCACAGGACAGGCTGTAAAGTCAGTGTGTAAACTATAAATTTACTATGTAGCATTGTTACACTAAGCAGTGATGGGTAGGGGAGATTCTTTTTAATTTCTAAGTCCTCTCTTGCTTGTGATCCTAATGCCTGAAGAGATTCTCAGTCATATAGCCAAGGCCAGATAACTCCAAAAAAGTTGGCAATTGTATTGGCCGGTGGCATTTTTTGTTCTTTGTCTATATCTGAAGGTGACCAGGAGATATGAATAACAGCTTAATTTTGGATTTTAGATGCAAGCCTGAGGTTTTCCCTTTATGTAATGCTTTCTGAAATGTCCTGAAAAGAACTGAAGAGTTAGGCTGAAGTCCAGGAGAGGAAATGAATGGTAGAAATGATACATAATCTCCCCTGACATCCTGTTAACGCAACCTCATGCCTAGCCCAAGAGCTCTGCCTTGCAGAGCTGGCAGGGTGAACAAGACCCTGCCTACCAACGTGTTTTTGCAGCCCTGTCCTTGTTTGCTATGTACTGAACTCTTTACTACCTGACAAAGTCTCTGGGTTTGCTGCTGTGACACTGGGCTGGGAAAGCCACACTCAAAGTGCCACATCCCATCCCTTGGTGCTTTCCTTGCACTGGAGCGTGGTGGCCCAGGCTGGCATATGTTCAGGTCGTGTCATGTCTCTTCTCAGGCATTTAGAGCCCGTCTCAAAGTCCACTAAACGCAAAAGAAAAAATGTAACTGACGTCAGGAAGTTTTGTTCAAGCCCTTCGGGAAGAGCTGGGATGAAGGACAGGAAGTACAATGTAATGTGAGGGATTTTTTTTTTCCTCCCTGAATAATTATTTATTTATGAATGTATTTATTGACTTCTTTGATGTTTTAATCATTGTGGAAACACAGCAACCTGATGGGATCCCTATTAACATACATTTAAATACAAAAGGGGCAATTTACTTTTCATTGGTTTGAGCACCTGCAATTCACATTAGCTTCAGCTGGAATTCTGTGTGCTCAGCAAATTAAACATCCAGTAAACAATGTTATAACAGCATTGACTTTAAGATGAAGTCATAAATGCATGAAAACAGGACAAAGCCTATAGCTATTTGTAGCAATATTCAATCTGTTATGCCTCTTGGTCCTGGAATAGAAGGCTGGAAAAGATCTCAGTGGCTGTGAATTAGCTCAGCTCTGCAATTACAGCACCTGAGATGAGAAGTGGTACTTTGCTTCTATTAGATAACCAGCCCAAAATTGTCACATAAAAGGAAGATTAATTTTTCATTACAATACTGAAAACAAATTCATCTTTCAGCTGACTTAGTCTGCTTTGCTGAGTCGTTCAGGCCACCACCTTTCTCGTTTGATATGCTGAGACTACTGATTCGCCATTTCTGGTGGGAAGAATTGAGAGGGCGTGATTTCATGCAACCTCATTTTACTTGCTGCAATGTGCCCTCCCCCAAGGAATCCCATTTGTGCTGTTTACCATCTAATATCCTTGTATTTCTAGCAAAATCATGGTGCAAAAGGGTATTCTTAATGAACAAACTGGACCCAGGTATTTGTGCACAGTGAGTAACTTGACCTACTAGACTTGATTCATTAAGAGAGAATTAAAGGACCACTCAGGCCCCATTTTCAGGTCAGGCTGGAAGTGCATTAACCTGTTTACAAACTCCTGTGAGCTGCGGGAAATGCCCACTGAATATGCTAACTGAGAAACTAGAGAGCTTAAATGCAGCCAGAAAAGAAATAAAACCAATTTTCTATCTGCTTCGGTAAGATATTACTGACTCAAGAGATTATGCACAGCAGAAATGAGATTTTGACTGCTGCTCTTGGAAATTACCCCAACAGGAAAAGGCTACATCCTTCCTTGGATTTAAAAAGCGTTGTGAGAAAATCCCATCAGTGTGCCCGCCTTCCCCACCTCACGCAGAGTGTACTGGGGAGTCATCAGAAATACTCCAGCATACTGACCTTTTGTGTGTACTTCAGCCTCTGACCTTTTGGAGTACTATGGAAGTGTATGACAAGAGGTTATGAACAGTTTCCTACACAGACACACCAGTGTTTTTCTCCCTTTTGATGGCACTTCACACAGCAGTGGCTTTTGGGGCAAAGAGGAGCTGAAGGTGCTTAAAAATCGCCTATTATCTACTTCAGAAGAGTAAGAAAGTGAGAGGATGGAAATCATATAGAGCATCTCTGTGGAGGAAAAAAAATAAATGTACTCGGTATAGAGGAATAAGGTTCCAAACTGTCACCTTTCAAGTTTGCAGAAATGAAGAACATAGATGTTACTTAGAAATAGGGACCCAAGCAAGGAAAACATTGACCATATTGACACAGAGTGTCCTGGCTAAAGTGGTGAGGCTCCAGGTGAAGCCCTTCCCTCTCATCCAGGATGCATTTATGCCCCTCGTTGAAGAAGGGAAGCTCTGCCTAGTTTTGGAACAATCAGTTTATTTACCCAGTGCCAGGAGCACTTGCTATCACATCTCTTTCAAAGGGATTTTTTTCTGATTCACGAAAATTAGGGAGATGCTCTGATGAAATGCAACTATTTTTTATGAGTCCCTCCCTCAGACCTCCGTGCTTCAGGGCCTGTCCTAGGAACCCGTTTCTCTTTTGCAATCCTGTTTCAAATACTTTTTTTCAGTAAACAACAGCTGACCTCATAAGTATGTAGAACTGACTGACTGGCCCCAGGCCCTCTCATCTCTAAAAGACTGAGCTGTGTTGTTGCAAATGAGTGCATGTTCTTTAACATGTTTCTTTTTTTTTTTTGGTGGTGGGGTGAGGGATGTGAGTATACAGATCATTTAGGATGGAGAGAAACCTTGTGAGACTGAAATCAGGCAAGTCTTGGGGTTCTGCAGCTGGTGATTCTGCTGTTTTTTCCCTCAAATGAAACAGTCTTACCGGGATTTTGGAGGAACCAGGAGTCAAATGGACAGGCAATGAGGTTGTAGTTTTATGACAGAAAACACGAGAGGGGAAATCACTGAAGTGATATCTGCTTGTGGTTTTGCTTCTACTACATGAGAGATAGTATTCCTGAGACCCCCAGGCTCTTTAGCCTGATTTTCTGCTCTAGAGAACTTGATGTGATTATTTACTTGGGACAGGGGAAAGGGGATGTGGCAGAGTCTGACTGATCTTCCTCCAAAGAAAGGAAGACAACGACCACACATGTTGCTGAATAAATAAAGTCCTAACATGCCATTAGATATTTAACTGGCTTCAGAACTATAAAGATGTATTTATTGTTTACAAGTTTGGCTATTTGCACAGTGCTTGCACAAGGCCTTTGCAGCCAGGTTTGGATCCTTTTTTTATTCCACCCATTGAACAGTGGTTTATTTTGTTATAACTCATTTCGACACCTCATGTGAGATTGATGCCGTTGTCTGCTTCTATTCCTTCCATTTGAGATTTGGATGGTGATCCTAAGGGATCCTTGCAGCCATCCTACAGAGCAGATCCTTTCAAACAAGTTGGAGACATTTTGTCAGGGCTTTGGCAATTCCTCATTAAGTTCCATGGGTGTCCAAAAGAAATTTCCTGGTATGTTAGTCAGCACTGGCAGGCCTGCCACTGTTCAGAGGTCTCAGACAAAAGTAACTTTCTTCTGCATGGTGTTTAAATATGTTGCATCGACCACTGATGCTAGAAATTCAAATGTCATTAGCATCACGCATGGTAAATGAGAAGATATAAATGAGGTCCAAGATGAAGGTAGTCTATATAAACACATGTGTTTTTAATATATAGATCTTAAGTTGCAAATGCGTTTTAAATATACTCCTAGGTGAACCTTTATACTTGACTCTGTAGGCAAGAACTAAACCCTTCTTTCCCTGCTTTTAGTTGCTTGTGCACTGAACTCTCCTGTATTATTTGGTGCCGAGAATAGGGAGAAGTGAATAAATTCTCAAAATAAATCAAGTATGAAAAGATGTGGGTGACGCCAAGCCTTATAAATCTGTATGGAAAAACCTGAATATGGACAGCAATTGTACCCTTAAGGTGTCAGGATATGGGAATACATTTTTAAATAAATGTTTTATCTGTCAGCTTGGGTAAAAAAGGAATTTACACCAGAATGGAAAGAGTACTCTCTTGGAGGGATAAAGAACTGTAGCTATGCAAACATGCAGACTATGGAGTTTAAACATTTTGGCCTGGACTTTTTGGAGCTACTAAATCTGTCTAAGATTCCTTCCACTTAGAGGCCAGCCAGTGCCCAGCAGTTACCAAGGATTGCCTCTGCCTGAACTAAAATATAGATCTCTAACACTTATGGACAACTTTGTTCTGATTATTGATGACAGAAATTTCTGTAGCATAAAAACATGTCATCTAGGAGTGATGTTGAATCAATATGACTCAAGAGAATAAACTGGAGCACTTAACAGATAGTTCAGTCAACACTTTTTAGCTAAATTTGAAGTCAAGATCAGAAACACAGCTAATTTTTTTATACAATCTGAATAGAAATCACTAATGTACTCTTTTATAAATCAGAAATCTCCTCCTCTGTGATTTATATGCAGTAAAGATTATTGTCTTCTTAAAAAACTATTTTGGGGAGCTATGCAAAACAAATTGAAGGTGCTGAAGAAACTTGGAAACAGATCACTCCTGGCAGGAGATGGACATGACAGAAATGTGCAAAGCAACAACTGAGATAAAGACGGGAGGAAATGCCTTTTCAACCAACCTGTAATTAGCTTGTGGAAGTCACAGCTATAGAGAGTCAAGGGCAAGAATATAATTAGATTCCAAAAGGGACTGTAAATGTATATTGATGTAATTAATTATAGCTCTGGATCTATTTCCTAAAGTGTTTTTTTTCCCCAGTCATATTAAACCTCATTCTTCCCCCTGGAGGGGATGTGTTTTTGCAGAAGGCCAAAGAACACGTGGGCAGGAAACAGCCCTTAGGTAGTCTGAATGCACAAATGACACTCCTGAGGGAGAAACAAAGGTGCTGTTATGGCATTGAGCAGTAGGGCCAGTAAGGTGCTGGGTGGTCTGTGTGTATGTGAGACTGACACAATAATGACTCACACTAATACTCAAACATACAGTCACAGATGCCAGATGGTTGCCAGCTGGGAGACAAACCTCATTTTTGAAATTGTACATCCCTTGCAAAATATCTCTGTAGCCATCAGCCTCTGTAAACTCTGCAAACCTGCTGGCTGAATTTAACAGTACAAATACTGAAGTTACGACTGGAAAAGTTTTTCAAAGGCAAGTATTATCATTAGTTTATATGAACCAAAAAGCTACTGTCATGTGCAAAGGCCACATGGAGAAAAGCTTTCCAATATTGCACATTCATTTTTCAGTGATATGGTGCAAGCCTAGTTAGTGGCCTGGAGTTCACAGTGTTTTATTGGGGGCTTATTTTGCCCTTTCTTATCACAGAGGAAACGAGTTAATATTTTCCTTTCTACTTAAACACATAGCTTGGTAGCTATTACGGTAAGAAAAACAAAGTAATCAGGAATGGGGTGGTGCAATCCCAAAAGTAAAATAAAACCTACACTGGAATACTAATAACCATGTGATGAAAATACTGAAGGTTAGAAGTTCCTTTGCAAATGAGAAATGATAACTTTCTGCAACTTCCATTCTTGGCGGAAGAGATTTGTGTTTGCATTTGTTATGGGGGTTCAGGAAAAGTCGGATGATACCACCTGAACAGGTTTTTTGATGCTCATAACAAAATAGGCTCAGCTCCCTTGGCACCTGCTCTCCTCAGTTCCAAGGGTAGTTTTGGCCAAGAGGATCAGAATTATAAAAAGTATTTGTGAAGAGAATGAGATTGTGTAGCTGAGGGAATAGACATGGGCATATATATGATGCCCTACCTGCTCACTGAAACTTCAGGACATTTGCTAGTTATTTCTGGTGGAATATCTGCTTGGCTGAGGTAGCAATTTTCTTTGGGTTTTTTTGTGGTTGAAAAACATTTGAAAGACATTAATAAGTGATCTCTGGGTAGTTTCATTTCTTTCTTTACATTTTCCGTGTATGATGAAGTAATTCATACAAAAAGAAAATATATATATCAACTTCCTTTTCCAACTTTTTCTGGTATCCATAGAGAATTTTATATGCATTTTGCATTTCTTTATTTACAACGAGATACTCTTTTTGACAGAAACTTGAATGTCTATCTCTTGTATTAGTGACATAGATTATTTGAAGTTGTTCTTCAGAACATCTCCGATCTGGTATGTTTTCTTCAGCAGTGTCCTGCGTTTTTGTGGTACTGACTCTTGATAAATGCCAGTTGGAGTTGTTAGGGATTGATGACAAACTGGCTTGAATCCTCATTTTTTCTAAACTCAGTTGGAGAAGGATCTGCTTCCTTCTCTCACTCTTTGAGACTCCAGCTGGAAACTTAGTTTGACTTGATAGAAAAAAAAAAATTTAGAAATTATGAATCTACCTTTTGCTGATCCTGTTTTTCTTTCCCCTCTTAATCCCTTTAGGGATATATAGAGTTGAAGGGAACAGAAAATGTTGGAGTTGACAGCCACTGACAAAATTATGAAATTCCATTAGCAGGACAAGCATAAATATGGGCACATGCAGTTGTAGTGAAGCGCAGCTAGTGCTTAAAATCTCCACCAAGCAATCAGATGTCTTCTTCTGTACATGCTGCTTCCAGAGAGATATTCATATTTCATGTATTTTACCTAGCACTTGTGAAAGGGATGACAGTGAAGTTCATTTCTTTCCTGGCTACCCACTCTCAAGCCTACCATGCATTAGAAGAAATCTCTTAATTTTGTTGTAAATTTGTAGAGCCAGAGCATCTGGGATACAGGAATTATCACTGAGAACAGCAAGTCACTAATCACATAGTGGTGAGAACCCCAGAGAGCCACTAGCCACTCACAAAAGCAGTAAAATCAGACAGCATCTCTTAAACATTCTGGCACAACCTTGCTGGAGAATGCAAAAGAATAGCTAGAATAGTTTTGAAGCTTGTGCTTTCAAGTTGTTTCTTTACAGACCCAAAAGCATATGCTAGACAGATGTTGTGCTCAGCCTGATGAGTTTGCATATGGTATTGATGAGCTGTAGATATCAGAAAATTCTTGGGTTTATTTAACTAGCTATGTCCAAGTAAAATCTGCAAATATTAAGGGTGTGTAATTCAGAACTGATGTAGCTTAGGACTGGAATATTAGTATTCTGCTTTAGGCTTCCAATATGTAGGATGTCAATAAGAAAGAATTATTTTATCTTTGTCTTTTTAGATATCTCATTAAGGTTCAGCAATTAAGACCTAATTTCAGCAACCTTTTTACAACAGTCGGCAGCTTTAAAAATCTGTAATTTCCTCTGATTTTTTTTTTAATTAATTACAGTGTTATAGACATTTTCATTGCTTAGGATTGCACTTTCTGGGATTTGGGGCAGGGCGGATGGAGTGTTCAATGGAAAACATTAAATTTTCCTTTCTGAAATATATGAGCCCCCTAGTGCTAAAAGAGCTCTTATTACAAACGTTCTTGTGATCTTCCAAAGGACAGTAATACTTCCATATGTAAATTTAATGAAGAAGAAGTCTGTAGGAAGTCGGAAGTCTTTTTTTGCATTCTTATCAGAGACCTCTCATGTCACACTCTCTTGCAACGTGAACAACATGCAAAAATCCAATGTGGGAGTATATGAAATAGTTCATGCAAGAATTTGATTAATGTCAAATACAGTTTCCATAATTTCTACTCTAATGCTCCTTCAGTTTTTATCTGTCCTCAAAGCATACTAGAGTTGGCAAATTTTAAGGATTTTAATGAAAATATCCCTATTGGTTACTTTAAAGATGAATGACTGTCTTGCTCTTACAAAATGCTATGTGTTTCCTTCCAACAGATCAAAACAATAATGAGCAAAACCTGAAAACAGACGATGTGTAGAGTATTCTCTTTTAAACAGTACTTACTATTTCAGTGAGTAGCTTCTGAGACAGGGAACTTCAGCCCTTCTCAAACAAAATCTCTTCACAGAATCACAGAATC
>WEKX01026338.1:3910-14226 GCA_013390025.1 Pitta sordida
TAGACGGTGAGTTGGACTAGATGATCCTTGTGGGTCCCTTCCAACTCATGATATTCTGTGATTCTGTGATTCTGTGTTACAACTACCTGCGGGGAGGTTGCAGCCAGATGGGTGTAGACCTCTTCTTCCAGGCTGATGACACCAGAACGAGAGGGCACGGCCTCAAGCTACGCCAGGGGAGGTTTAATCTTAACGTTAGGAAGCGGTTTTTCACAGAGAGAGTAATTGCATATTGGAATGGGCTGCCCAGGGAGGTGGTGGAGTCGCTGTCCCTGGAGGTGTTTAAAATAATACTGGACGAGGAGCTTAGTGACATGGTCTAGCTGGGGGGTGTAGGGCTGGATGACCCTGGGCCCCTTCCGGCTCGAAGTGGCCTGCTAGGCTGTGAGGCATCTAGGGTGGTGTTACGCTCTGGGATGTGCTCTCGGTNCGGTCTCTGTACGGGTGTTAGATGGTGAGTTGGACTAGATGATCCTTGTGGGTCCCTTCCAACTCATAATACTCTGTGATTCTGTGATTCTGTGAAATTGACTATATTGGACCACTACCATGAACACGTCAATGCAAGATTTACATACTCACCATGGTGGAGGCATCAACTGGCTGGCTGGAAACCTGTAAACCGTGCCACTGCACAAAATACTGTCTCAGGCCTTGAGATGCACATTCTGTGGTGACATGGGATCCCTGAAAGAATTGAGTCAGATAATGAGACTAACTTCTCAAACAACTTGATAAGCTCATGGGCAAGGAAACATGACATCAAGTAGATTTATCACATCCCTTATAACCTGCAAGCCTCCAGAAAGATTAAGAGATGTAATGGACTGTTGAAGACTACACTGAGAGCATTAGGCAGTGTCACATAAAAGCACTGAGAAACAAATTTAGCCAAAGCAACTTGGTTACTCAGTAGTAGGGGATCTGCCAACCACCCTGGTCCTGCCCAAACAAAACCCTTACACACTGTGGAAGGAGATAAGGTCCCTGTGCTACACATGGAGAAGTAGAAAGGGAAGTCTATGTGGGTTTCTCCTCTCGTGGGCAAAGGCAAACCCATCCATGGAATTGTCTTTGCTCAGGGGCCGGGGTGTACCTGGTGGGTAATGCAGGAGGATGGAGAGACACATNNNCCAAGATCTGGAGGGATGGTAGGAGGACACAGAGGAGGAAACTAACATCTATTTGTGAAAGTGCAGAAGATAGGAGATGTACATATATGTATACAGTCAACGGTCTCTACTTCGCGGTTCCCCATTTGTGGATTTATTTCTTTGTAGGCTGATTTTTCCACAATTGAGGAGGTCTGTTTCACAGGGCATTCGCAACTGCCCCTGCATGAGCTGACACACATGAATATTAAAAGTAGGCAGTCATGAATATTCAAATTAGCCCTACCCACCATGCCACACAGACTGCCAGTGCATTTCTCTCCCTATGCCGCCTGCCCTGCACCATGGCATTCATAGCAGATAGCGAGCACTCCACCCAAGCAGCTCGCCTTGCACTGTGCAGAGAGGCTGCACTATGTCCGGGCTGCCTGCCCCACACTGCGGCACTGGGGAGCAGCACTAGGGAGCGCTCACTCTGCCCACGCAGCCTGCCCTGCATGGGTGGCCATGGCACTGCAGCAGGGAACGCAGCAGAGATAACCCGTGTTCCACCTGACCAATCCCTGGGAAGCTAGACGGAGGCTCCCTAAAATTATGCATAAGCCGCGGCAGTGATTCGAGCCCAGGGCTGTACTTCTGATCCCTCCCAGCCATGTTCCCTTCCCCAACAGTTGCAGGGAAAACAGGGGGACAAAGGCACTGCTGCTTTTTTTCCTCTGAGTCCCTGGTCTACTCCATTTCTCCACCGTGCAGTTATTGAGTCAAAACATTACAGCAGTATGTACAAACTGTATGTACATTTCTAGGCTTTCCTTAACGTATGGTAACTAAGACAATTAACATGTGAATGTTAACATGTGAATCTACAAGCTTCTGGCCGCTTTGTTGCTGAGTTGCTTTGCCATGGTAACGGTGCTGCCGAGAGCACACTGGCCAAGCAAGGTCCCACCAGCCCCTCTCCCACGTTAAAGCTTGCAGGCTCCCGGACTCCACAGCACCAGCGGGAGTGGGGCCGGGGCCAATGCTGCCAGCGGACATAGTGCTGCCTTGCAAATGTTGCTTTGCCAGCAGGGCTGGGGTGTTCTGTAGCCAGCCTTGGTGCTTGGAACATTCCTGGGTTGCTGGTGCGAGCTGAAGCGTGGAGTGCAGCCTTTGAAACTCCACTCTAAATGTATGTGCTGCAGCAGTGCACGTAAAAGTGAGGTGGCAGCTCCAAAGGGAAGGAGCTGGGCTGAACGACCCCCCAGTGATCACTGTGCTGCCACCCTCCCCCCACCTCTGGAACCAGCGCTAAGTCCCAGCACATCAGTCAGGGGCAGCGCCGCCCTGAGATGGTTCCAGCAGCACTGCATGGCTTGGCACAATCCTCAGAGTTCCACAATGGCCTCAGGGTGGCTGCAGGAGGGAGGGAGCCCTCCTTGGTTGCAGATGAAGCAGTACCGCTTGCCTCACACGGTAGACACTGCATGCAGCGCACGTAAAGAATGCTTCCATTCTTTATGTTTCAAAGGGTCCCAAGCAAGGCTCCCGCAGCCCCACTTGTCCCTGTCCACTCCTCCACAGCTCTGACTGCTGTCCCTGCCTGCCCTGTTCACAGCTCATTTCTCCCCTTCCCTCCCCTTCCCTCCTCTCACCTGCCCCCACATTCCAGAGATGATATTTACACAAAAATTTAAAGTAATTCCTGGGTTCCCAAGTTTCAACATTTTTTTTTTTTTTTTAAATCCAGAGGCTCTTGGTATTGAAACATGCGAGAGTGACAGCAATGGAAGCTTTGCCAGCTCTGGCGAGCCAACAGAGCTCTGCACCGCTGATCCCAGCCATCGCTGTTCCATGCCACACGTGTCAAGCGGGAGCAAAAAATACCAGGGAGGGCTCAGAAGTACATACAGCCCCACGGTGCCTTCTCCTCCTGCTGCAGTGGCAGCAGCCAAAGCCTGAGACTCACTGTGGAAGCAGTGTGGGCTCAGGGACCCCTTCGTCANAATTCCTGGGTTCCCAAGTTTCAACATTTTTTTTTTTTTTTTAAATCCAGAGGCTCTTGGTATTGAAACATGCGAGAGTGACAGCAATGGAAGCTTTGCCAGCTCTGGCGAGCCAACAGAGCTCTGCACCGCTGATCCCAGCCATCGCTGTTCCATGCCACACGTGTCAAGCGGGAGCAAAAAATACCAGGGAGGGCTCAGAAGTACATACAGCCCCACGGTGCCTTCTCCTCCTGCTGCAGTGGCAGCAGCCAAAGCCTGAGACTCACTGTGGAAGCAGTGTGGGCTCAGGGACCCCTTCGTCACAATTTCTGGGGACTCCTCAGGTGGGGACAGGGCAGAGGAGACACCATTTGCTCCCCTGACTGCTCATGTCACGCGAGGGGCTTCTGGAAACACCCCACAGCTGCTCCAGAGCTGAGGGGGTAGGGCTATGGGGAGGGCAGATTTTCATATTAATGAGCTGCCTATCAACATGGATGGAAGGCTTCATGGGCAGGGGGACTAGACACATGGTACTGCAAAAAAAGAGGGTCGACTGTATATCTTGACTGTCTTGGATCTGAGTAAGATACAAATGGTATGGAATGAGGGGCGAAGATTGTATTGAGTCTGTCTGAGCGCATAGCAACCCTCACAATGCTGTGCTTTAGAAGGGTTGATAACACATGAGTGTTTTGGCTACAGCCAAGCACACCTTGGGACTGTAATGTTGCTTCCCCCCCCGCTGAGGACAAGATTCTGGGAGGGGACATGATCAGGCCAGCTGATTCAAACAGACCAGAGGGATATTCTGTACCATATGACTTCAGCTCAGATATAAAAGCTGAGGAAGGGAGCAGAAATGGGGAGCATCTGTTGTTTCCAGTGCCTTCCTTCGAAGAACAATCACATGCGTGGGAGTCCTGCTTCCCAAATGTGGATGGACACTACTACTGATGGGAAGTAGAGATTAGTTCTTTTGCTTTGTTTCTGCATGGGCCAGCGTGGAGCCCCTGGAGCTGGGCTGGTGTGAGCACTGGGGCCAGGCTGGGCCGGGGGGGCTGGGGGGGGAGCAGTGGCGCAAGGTTTGGGCTGCAAGCACACACTGTCATAGTAGCCACTCAGCAACAGTTCTCTTTGCTCCCCTGTGCCGAGTGAGACCATGGGAAGGAGCAGAAAATTGTCCACAGCACTCCGGAGTGCCAGGGGGTGGAGCAATGGGCGTGGCCTGCATGCATATTAATGACTGGCACTTCTTTGCGAGTTTGGCTTTTTGCAAGGCCCATGGGATGACCCGTTCCTCGCAAATGACGGGGCATAACTGTATTAAACTGTCTTATCCCAACCCACACTTCCTGTATCATCGCATTGTTCAGGACTGAGTGACCGTGCAGGCCCTTGGCACTCAGCCAGGGTAAACCTATTATGTTAGGTTATTAAAAATTTTACAAGCAATTTCTTTTAATACAATGGTGACCACTCCAATTATAAACACACACGTATATATGTTTATGTATATACAGTCTTATCTTGACTATTCACACATTATTATTTGCTGCTTCACCTATTCACGAAAAGTTAATTAATCAGTTATTCATAAATATTTCCGGGCGATGCATACACCATTGTTCTGCTTCATGGCGGGGCAGCACCACCGCTCCCCATGGGGCGGCTGGGTGGCACCTGTCACTCACTTGAGACAGACAGAGATGGCTCCCTTATGAGTGTTGCAAAGGTTATGTGGTGTTTATAGTCCTGCAGTACTGCGAGACAGCGTGTGTCTGTGCGCGTGTGTCATGGGTTAATACACATGTACCTGGGTTTTTTTGAATTTTTTTTCCATTTTCTCCCGGGCTGGGGGGGGGCGGGGTGGTGGCACGGCACAGTTCTCCCCGTGCCCCAGCTTTTCCCCCCGCTCACCGCCACCGGAGTGCTGCTGGCCATGGGAGTGTGCAGGAGAGGTGGTGCCGGTGGCATGGAGTGGAGTGGCATGCGGGGGTCCCAGAGTGCCGAGGCAGCATGTGGCAGCGCACCTACTCGGTTCCCTGCTGAGGCTGGGGGTAGCCATGTGGGGGTCTGGATGATGACGTAAACACTGGCTCTCCCAGAAGACAGACAAGATTGGCAGCTTGGAGTGTTACCTCATTGGACAGAGAGGACACTACCGAGGGAGGGACTGGAGAGCTTTTAAAAGCTACAGCACGAAACAGACNCAAAGAGTGATAAATAACCCCTTTACTGGTCTTAACCCAAGACAGCGTGTATGTCTGTGTGTGTCTGTGTTACTGTTTCCATGGCTACAGGCAGAGGAGGGGAGCAGCCAAGCCAAGGTGCATTCCTGCGTATGCGCATTTGAATAGCCTCAGGCAAAGTGCTCCTTCCAGTGTTGCCTGCTGGAGTTCAAGGGAAAAACCCTTAAACTGCCATGCTTCTGGTTGCCTGGAAGGAGCAGGGGATGTCACAGTGTTCCAAATAGCTATATCTCTGGCAATAATTTGCATTATTACTGTCCAGCCAGTATTCATGGATTTAATGATCCACCGGACCTCCACAACACCCAAAAACCCGTGAATCTGGAGTAAATATACGTGTGTAAATGAAGACAATGCAGGTAGTGCCAAAATGCCAGGCAGTGGAAGGACTTAGGAAAATTAATTTTTCAAGGATGAGAATGATAACTTAAAGACATGTGTGCTGAGCATGAAAGAACTCAAAACTTCTTCCTCTCCAAGTCTTCTTAACAGCTCAGTTGGATGCCCCTCACAGGGGCTCCAAGGTCATCTGGGAAAAAGTTATCTTTTCATGGAGTTAACTGCTCTCCAAGGTTGGAGAGGGAGAGAAATCCAAGTTTAAGCCTCCCAGCTAACAAAGGTCTTTTGAACAAAAAGAGAAATTCTGAAATCAGCCTATCTCCTCGCCATCTCTTGTTCAAGGTCCACACAATCCCCCTTCAATATGTATAAACAGGCATTGATTTGAAAATAACAATCTCAGCTTGCATGTTTCACCTGGATGTATATGTGCTTAACTTTAAATTCATAATAAATGCTTTTCTTAGTGAAAGCCTTCAAAATGTTTGAAAATCTGGTGTTACAGTAATTTTTCTGGATCACAGAAACAATGAAGACTTTCAATAATTCTGTATATCCATCAGCTCCTGTTTCTTTTGGAAAATATGCACATTGATTGTTTAAGAAAATAATTGCAAGTACAGTAATACCTTGCTGCATTGCGACCCCTCCATTGCAACCTCACTGATTTGCAAGAAATTTTTCTTGCAAATCTGCCTCAGTGATGTACAGAGCTTCCTGGCTGACGCATGTGCAATGCCTCTGCTTTGCCAAGGGGCAGTACCGATGCTCCCTTTGAGGTGGGACTGGCCCAGCTCCACGGGGAGGGTGCACGGTACCTCTCACTCCCGTGGTGTTTATGGTCCCGCAGCGCCATGACCCAATCCCTGCTCTGCTCCTGCGTGTCTCCATGCCCAGTCCCTACAATGGAAGGCTCATGTTGCAGTATGCACTAGGCGGCCGCTGAGGCCCAGTGCAGCACCACCACAAGTCACGCTGTCCCCTGTTGCTCTAAGCCCAGCTGAGCGACTGACCCCCGCTGGGGCTTGTTACTGTTTCCATGGCTACAGGCGGGGAAGGCAATGCGATCTGCATTCGGGGACTGCGCGCCTGGCACACCTGGTGATGACGTAGCCCCAGGGAAAGTCCCCCACGAAAGTGAGGCTGGGCTGGCCACGGCAGCAGTGGTGCAACTGCTGGGACTGGGCAGCACCGGGACATGCCCACGCCACCACCACAGCTGCTGTGCCAGAAGGAGGCTTCTGTTCCCCCACACTCTCCCCCCACTGCAGCAGGGGGAAGCGGTGTTCTGCTGGGTCCATACAGCCAGTGCTGCCTCTCCTGGGACCGGCAGATATTAAAGGGAAAGAAATTCCAACACTGATGCCACCCCCCACCATAAGGGGCACCAGGTATTGCAGTGTTGCAAAGTTAAGGTTTCCTGGGCTCCACAAGTGCTAACCAGAGCCTGGGGACACCCCTTCCCTGCTGCAGCCCCGGAGCTTCCCCCCACCGAGGCAGTGCAAGCAAGAGCGGTGGCAGCAGCCTGGCAGCAGCTGTGGAAGCAGCAGCATGGTCAAAGAGAAGCCCAGGGATTCTCCAGGGAGTCTCCCCAGGCAGAGAGGGCTCGGAAACACTTCCTTTTGCTCTCCTGTGCTGTGAGAGCCCATGCAGAGGAGTGGAAAACCCTGCCCAGTGCTTCTGGTTGGTTGGGAGTGGAGCGATGGGTATGGCCTGTATGCATAATGACCTGCGCATGTTTGCAAATTAGATGTTTTGTGAGACCCTGACAAGACTTGTTCCTCATGAAGGTTGAGGTATTACTGTAGTAGAGCTTGTGTAACCTTCTTGGCCTAATTGAAGGGTTTCCATCCTTAGTGTATGGACAGCTGGATGGTACTGTGAACGATGTACAGTCGGGTCTCCTATATTGTGGACCTGCGGTCTTAATNCACCACCACCGCCCGCGCCACCGCCACTGCCGCCGCCGCAGCAGCAGCAGCAGCAGGTCGACATGCGCAGTTGCGAAAATGGGCCTCCTTCACCACTGAAAAGTCATGCCGCTAAGACCTGAAGCCGCAATATGGGGGACGCAAAGTGCAAGAGGGCCGACTGTATATGCTCTGGTGCATGTAGATTTCATCCACTCTGCTGTATCAGATATCAAACTGCCCATGTCCATTGAACCTGGTATGTGCTGATTGCCCCAGCCTCATACTAACAGCTCTGATGTTTAAGGCCACAAAAAATTTAGGTGGCAAAAAAGACCTTGCAGATCTGAAGTAATCACTGTGGTATAAAACCAAAGAAAAAACGTTGGCTAACAGTATTCTTGAGAAAAGAGCAAGTTCTATTAATTTCTTAAAGTATTTTCTCTTCTCAGCACTTTATCTTTGATTAGCAGGTCTTTGATTATCTAGAGGCTATGGGTCATCTGAAGAATTTACAATGATCGAGTTGCTTCAGATTTTTGATTCAAGCTAAGAAGCATTTTACAAGAACACAATCAGTCAAAGATTTTTATGTTTGTTTAATTTTGTTTTGTCTACATCTGTTTCATTTGACAGAATATTCCCGTACATACCAGAATAATATCCACCAAGTAAGCTGTTTTATAAGGTGTAGAAAGGTAGGATTTGTCTGCAGAAATTTTATTTCTCTTACTTTCCCATAGCTATTAGTTCAACAGTACTCTAAAATCTTCTCATTGCTCTTTGCTTCTACCTGACACCATAGTATCTCCAGCCTCTGCGGCACTTTTTCCTGCAATTAATGCTTCTGTTGGCAATTGTTTTAAGTTGTGAAGCAGAAGGATACCAAAATAAAAGCAAAACTAGTTTGCCTCTAGATAATAATCTGACATGTCAAACGTGTTGTTTCCCTTGAAGACACATCACTTTTCAGCCAGTGACACTGAGAAATAGCTCTTTTGCTGTAACGTCTTCACAGTTGTGGCAGACAAGCAGAAGTGATTAACTTCTGTTGCAGAATTAATGATCATGTGATTAATGACACAGAACTGAGATATTGGGGTGAAGGGACTCAGGCAGCAGGCTCAGGACATGAAGGAAGGCTAGAAGAGGCTAGAAACTGACTGAAGAAGTTTTCATTATTTGTCCTTTCACTGTCCCTGTTACCTCACTGACTAGGTTCCAGAAACCTGACCAAGTCAGCTAGCTAAGCATAAAGCCTCTGACAGACCCTAGGTGCAAGAGAACAGCTTTATCAATTTTCATGGCACACTGGAAAAATCCCAGGGCAAGATACAGTGTTTGGTAAGGACACTTTTGTAGCCATTTTTAGTGTAAGGGGTTGCAGAAGAGTATGTCACTTTGAAATTCAAAAGATTTCATGAAACAGTTTCCAAACTGAAAAATAGAAACAAATTAAATATGGAAAAATATTTTTAAGAGTGCTGTGGGAACATTGTGTACCTTGCAGAGGTGTTATCCATCTACCAAGTCTGTTCAAGGTGGATGCGTGAGACAGCTCATTACCAGAAAGCTTCTTGCAAGTTTTAAAAGTACATGAGGAAACTTCTCTTTTCATGCTTTAGATATTTATTAGGTAGGGCCCAGGGCACACCCACCGTCCAAGAGTTTAGTTGGCTGAGTTACTTTTAGCTGTCTCAGCCCATTATCAGCTCCTTCACAGAGAAGGCCAGGTGTGAGAGCCAGCCCCTCCTCTCCCTTGGGACATGCTCTTATGCTGAGATTCTACTGCTGTGCCACATCACAGCTGTTTCAGCAAATGTGTCTGCACCTGGTCTCCACCCTGATCCAGACTCACTGGCTGAGCTGCCTGGCTTGACATTGAACTGCTTTGTCTCTGATCTGTCTAACCATGACCACTGTTTCTGTCTGTGATCCTGACCAAGACTTTCCATTCTGCATCTCACCTCCTTGTTGGTGAGGTCCTTGATCATGGGAGCTGTACAAGGTTCCTGGCTACAAGCTCATCTCCCTTGTGCAGCAGCTGCCCCCTTCACTTCTTCTGAGAGTGCTGTGCATTGAGAAATGTTGAGGGTATGGCGTATGAATCGCTGA
Organism: Pitta sordida; assembly: GCA_013390025.1. NCBI lineage: Eukaryota > Metazoa > Chordata > Aves > Passeriformes > Pittidae > Pitta > Pitta sordida. The sequence continues at coordinate 13,606 of WEKX01026338.1, forward strand.
GGAGGCGGCACGTGGGGCACGGGAGCCGGCCAATCGCAGGGCTTTTGCGGCTTTTGCGATTTCAGGTTTCCAGCAAGAGAGCCAGGCACGCATTTGAATCGCTGAGGAAGCGGCACGGGAGGCACGGGAGCCGGCCAATTGCGGGGCTTTTGCGGCTTTTGCGATTTCAGGTTACCGGCAAGAGAGCCCGGCACGCATTTGAGTCATTGAGGAGGGGGCACGGGGGGCACGGGAGCCGGCCAATCACGGGGCTTTTGCAATTTCAGGCTTCCGGGTTCTGCCTATTTAAAGGCACTCAACTCCTGGGAGCACGGCGACCTCGGAACACGGCGAACAGGAGTAAGCTAACAGGGTCGTTGAAAAGCTTAGAGGCAGTTAGCACGGCAGTTTGCACGGGCAGGTTGTGAGGGCAGGGTTGCTGATGCTGTCTTGGAATCTTGTACTTTTTCTCTGAGCTCTCTCAATCCTCTCCCTCCCACTGTCAGAAATGGTTGTTAAGAAACCCAAGGCTGTGAGAAAAAGATCTGCAACTACACAGACATCATCAGCCCTCTTTAAAGATGCGTCTGTCCAGNTTTTCTCTGAGCTCTCTCAATCCTCTCCCTCCCACTGTCAGAAATG
>WEKX01026343.1:736-16958 GCA_013390025.1 Pitta sordida
CCCCCCAACCCTACGTGCTCTCCTATCTCTTCTAAGGCGTGTGTAGCCTTCCAATGTGGCACTCCAATCGTGCGCTTCGTCCTGCCATGTTTCTGTGATGGCAACTATATCATATCGCTCCTGATACACCATAGCCTCCAGTTCTTCCTGTTTGTTGCCCAGGCAGCATGCATTGGTGTGCATGCACTTCAACTGTGCTGCTGAATATGCTTTTGGCTTGTTCTTACCAATTCCAGTGCCCTCTTGAGTGACTGCCAGATCCCCTTCCCCCTTTGAACCTAGTTTAAAGCCCTGTCAAGGAGTCTTGCCAGCCCTTGGGCCAAAACCCTCTTGCCCCTATTAGATAGATTTGGCCCTCCAGGGTCTGTCAGCCCTTGGTTTGGTGAAGGATACCCCATGGTCATACAACCCAATATTTTTCTGGTGGCACCAGCCTTTAAGCCATTTATTAAAAGTAAGAATCCTCCCGCTGCTTTCAGGGTCCGATCCTGCCATTACAGGGACATAATTTACGCACCAGTTCTAGAATCACATAATTCGAATATGTTTTTTCATGGAAACCTCTCTCCTCAGTGAACTTTAACTACATGTGTATCCATTTTGTTGTCTATGATCATCAATAGGATTCACAGGAAAAAGAAAAATGGATATGATAAGAAAAAACAATTTTTAAGTTTAGTTTCATAGTTGTGGTGTCCAAGATTGTGATAGATGATTCATTCATGTAGACCAACATACAGATATTCTTGTGTGACCCATGCCCCCAAATTCTCATGACATCTAAAATATCTGCCTAATCCTATGAGGTTTGTTGTATGGAAGGCACAAAGGAAGGATATGAGACTGTCTAATAATTTTTTTCATTTGTTAGTTTTGTATAAGTTCATGCTTATCACTGGACATGGTGAATATTTAATCCATTTTATTCTGTCTTCAATAAAGGTTAAAGGAAGATTTTAATGTTTGGTGAGCTGGTTATAAAAGTAAATATAATTTCACTCTTTGTCCAACATTAGTAAAATCTATTCTCAGAAATTTCTTTGAGACCCTTCTCACTGGGCAACGACTCAATCTACTGCATAAGGCTTTTCATGGAGACCAGCTTCTTCAGTGGGATAACATCCAGCACAGCACAAAAGCTATGTTCAACAAAGCCTCCCTCAGCTATCTTGTTCAGCTGCAGAGGTCAAACTTGTCCTTGGACGCTGAAAACTGAGGCGATGGCTTATGAGTCCATTTCATCCATTAAATTTGAGGACAGTGCTAAAATTCTCTACTGTCAGAAGCACATTTTTCTGTAGTGTAGTCACTACACCCTTCAGAGCCCTGCTTGAACTCATGCATCAGAACACAAAGCAGGACTTTCTAATATAAATTTTTCTTCCCTTTCAGGACTGAGTAACCAAAAAGTGCTCCATTATTTCTATTTCAGTCATAACTTTATTGAGACTCACAACTTTTGGATTTCAAACTTAACTAATTAAAGGTAATCAACAAAGAAATCCATGCAACCCTTAACTCACAGAACTCAGTGGCTCTGCAAATACCTTTTCTTGGGCTATTTAATTGACTGTTAAGCTCTGATCGAAAAGCTTGACTTATCCTTTTTTCTGGTGCATCCTGAGACAACCCATAGTTCAGTTTGTCTAGTCTTGCCAGTTATGTAAAGTAAAAATAATTGCATCACTCAATTCAATTTCTCCATAAGAATTCATAACACATAAACATAAGAGGAAATTATATTAAATGGAGGGTATTGTGATTGTTTCTCACTGCCAGTTTCGGATAGATTTTCATTTTTTCAAGACCGGGACCAGAGTTCTCATAAATTTTAAGCATCTAGTTTTAAGGCAGGAGGACAGTGTATTGATTGCTAAAGTAGAAGAGACCTTTCTGCAAGAAGTGCAGAAGCTTTATTTTCAAATCAACATGTACAGTTTTTCCAGTTTTTTTTTCTTTTTTTTATTTCCCCATTTTAAATCCAAGTTTTCTTCTCAAATGGAGTTGTGAGTTTCAGACAACGTTGGTTTATCATTGTGGATTTGTGCAACCATAAAAACAAGTTTTCTTAATCATATTCCATTTTGTAATCTCAGGCTCATCTGTGTAACAAGATAACCTGATACCACAATATTCTTATGTTAGCTGACTTTAGAAGTGATGTCTCTTTCATCAGAAAAGTTTTAATCCCTGGAGAATAGAGGGTCTCTACATTCCTCACAAATAGACTAGAGAGAAAGATGGATAACCTTGATAACTGAAAATTCAACCTTGCAAAAATTCATCTGCTGAATAATAAGATGTAATTTGTACATTCACTTGTTAATTTCATTCAGAGCTCTGGCAGGGATGTTTTGAAGGCTTCACTGCATTTAACTAACTTAAATTGTACATTTCACATTCAAGACTTGAGGTGAAACAATAAGATTTAAATAAAACTTAGAATCCAGAAATGTGAACAGAAAAACAAAGATTTTTCTAATGAAATTATTTTATTTCATATTCTATAAAATACAAAAGATGGGAGGAGGGGGCAATGGATTTTCTCCATTGTTTCTAAAAAACCCAAATAGTATAGGTATAAACCCACAATATTTCTTGACTTAGTCTTTCATATTATTGAAATATTTAAGACTGAAAAAGTAATTATTCCTTCTCCTTTGCCAATTTTGCAGCTTGTATTTTTCTTCTTGCCTATTTTGCACTAATGCATTGTAGAAAAGCTGTGGCTGGATTGACACATAGGGTGAATGTCAGCCTCCATTTCATGTACAGGCCTCTTGACTGCCTGGGAACAAGTAATTTCTATTGTGACCCTGAAAACCCTTCTTAAATACATGGAACAAGTGAAACAGGAGATTGAGTGCTGATAGGGTGATTGGCAGATGTTGGTTCATACTACTTGGTGCTCCTGGTAGGATAGGGTCAAACCTGCATTGTACTTCAAAATTGCGAATTGAGTATAGCCATTCCTTAATGTAATTAGGTATTGTTATTTAATAAATTAATTTGGAAAGAGGACTGCAGCGTCAAATAAACACAACAGGTTTGTATTTGGACCCTGTCTCATGTAACTCTGTGGTTCTTTCCTATGTCAAGCCGCCTGAGAGATCCATTGTGTTTCATCTTAAGAATTTCTGGTTTTTTTCACCTGGTCTATGTATCAATATGTGCCTACAAAATTTATATCAAAGGAGTTCTTGCCTTGATCATACCCTCTAAGATCAAATGTTACAACATCTGAAATATTCTCGTTCCTTGAACTGAGGGGACATTACAGGATTTTCTGGTCCTGTCTGCTCTCATGAGTGGGCTGGAGCAGTACTTTGATGGAAAAAATAAAGGACCAAGGTGATATTGGAGATACAGTGATCCCCCGTTACTCGTGGGCTGTTGGGTCCTATCCGCCTCACGCAAGTCGTGAAATCCACAAAGATAGCAAACCCACTATGTAATNCATAAATGAGGAGGACCACTGTAGATATTTCAGAAGGCAATCACCCCTAGATGTCTCTTCCTTCATGACTGGATTTACTTTAGCCAAAACCTATTCATTCATAACCTCAAACCCATAAAGTATTTAGGACCTCTGAGATGCACACAGAACAAATTTTTTGTATCAATTTTCTTCTAGATAGTAAACCAAAAATGAGGTAAAAAGAAGAATTGTACAGACACACTTGCTAAATGCATTCACAGAATCACAGAATCACNATCGAGTACACAACACCTGTAGCCATGCCCCCTCCCCTAATAAGGTCTGGAGGAGGGTCCTGAGAGCATGGCTTGTTTCAGATGTCTGGCTGTGCTCCGCCAGGGTGAGGGGCGAGCGCCGGGGCAGGGGGCGAGTGGTGAGTGGTGGGTGCTGGTGCCGCTCACCATGTGAGCAGGGAGTCCCAGTGCCGCAGCAGTGGCGAGTGAGTCCCAGCGCCGTGGCAGTGGTGGGGGAGTCCCGGGTCCTGCGAGTGGGGTGGGGGGGAGTGGGGCCAGGGCTGGCTGTGTGAGCCGTGTGAGTGGGGAGGCGNGCCCATTCCACTGAGAGATCACCCTCTCTGTGAAAAAGTTCCTTCTAATGTCAAGTCTAAATGTCCCCTGACACAGTTTAAGACTGTATCCTCTTGTTCTATCACTTGTAGCCAGAGTGAAGAGACCAACACCCAGCTGGCTTCAACTCCCTTTCAGGTAGTTGTAGAGAGTGATAAGGTCTCCCCTCAGCCTCCTCTTCTCTAGACTGAACAACACCAGCTCTCTCAGTCGCTCCTCATAGGGCTTGTGTTCCAGCCCCTTCACCATCTTTTTAATAGCCTACAGCACCCAGTATTCCCAGGCGGTCTCCCATCCAAGTACTAACCGGGCCTGACCCTGCTTGGCTTCTGAGATCAGATGAGATCGGGCGTTCTCAGGGTGGTATGGCCACACACATTACAATGCCAACCCATGAAAGCATTTAGTCACTCAGGACATGACTTTCAAGTTGTTTTCTGTAACTTTTGTTTTGCAGAACTGAGGTGTGTGTACCTAGGTCTTGTTGGAAGAAAAACAAAAGAGGAAAAAGTCATTAGAGATTCTTCAGCTGAAGGAGCCGTAAAGGATCTTTCTGATGTAGGGATGTTTCCATGACAAATAGACACAGCCTATATGACCAACTTAGACTCAACATGTAGCATTTACAGAGTTAAACAGATGAGATGAAATATATAATTGACTAGCTTTGTTCACCTACAGAAGATATATACCACCTTATTTATTAATTAAATTGCTAGTAATTTTCTTTCCAAAATATAATTGATAATTTTCATTATTAAGGAATAGAATTACATAGTTGAAATTAAGGGGAATTTGTCACCAACATTTGAAAATTTATTATATTTCTTACCAAATCTGGTTTTCTCTTTATCATAAGTTAAAGGTGTGTTTACCTTTTGAATTGCTAGGAACCTTTATTAAAGGAGTCTGTATTAGGACTCTTTAATGAAGTATGGTCGTTCATAGAACATTATTATTATTATTATTATTATTATTATTATCATTATATTTAATGTTACCATTAGTTTTATTAAAATTTTAATTTTAGCAATCACACTGCACAAACAAGAATTTAAACACTAAGTTGAATGACAGCAATATTCATTTCAAAATTATTAACAAAGATCATTGTATGTCATAGTAGCAAAGCTGTGAATAATCACTGACAATAACAATTAAAATAATCACACTGAAGTAAAACTTAGAGCTGAACCAAGGTGGTACTGAACAAACTGTCTCTTCTCCAATCCTGGATGATTTGGATGCTAAATATTCCTTCCCCAGGGGAAATATTTGACCAAAAGATTCAAACAAGTGAGCCTTGAAAAGAAGTTTTTGGTTAAAAGTTGACCATGTCAGGAAGATATTCTAAGTTCTTTGCTAGCCACGATCCCAATTTGTTATCTAAATATTCAGGGTCCAGGTCAGTCACTGAAAGAAACAAATGATCACCAAGATTTGAGAGCACTTTGGTAGACATCAGGATGGATGTCATTGTTAAAACAAAATGTATCATTACTATTATTATTGATGCACATAATAAATAATGTTTGTCTGGATTGTTTTCTGGAAGAAACTGACACTGGTACAATCACTGGTGTTTTCTGTTATGGGAAAAACAATTAGTTTTCAGTCATTTGCCTTCCTGGGAGTACTACATGTTAAATTACATCCCTTGTTCTTCAATGAAGAGACTCTGTAAGAATATTTCTATGGTAAGACTTTCAGACAATAAGAGTGGATCTGCTTCCCTTACTGGCAGTCTGCGTCACTGTTTTTGGAACCTGTAATAATATTGCAAGCCTCTAGTTTTGAAAGCATTGTCTGGTGATTTTCCAAAGCCCCTGCTGATGATCTTTGGGGTCAGATAGAGGAAAATCAATGAGGAGCCTCAGGGAATACTGGTGACAATGTGACGTGGATTCCTTTTGAAAAAGACAGCCTCTAACACATCCAGGAATGCAAAAATTATTACTAGGCAAAATTTTGGTGGTGTATGTCACACAAGAGGTCAGCTTGTGTGCTTATTGTGGACTTTCCAAGCCTTACAAAAATATCTAACTCTGTTATTTGTGCTCCTGGGCAGCAAGAAATGCCAGGAGGATGTTTTGAGAGAGAAAATATAAACACAGTTGTGGTGGGGGAAGCATATCCTTGTTATTATATTATATTATATTATATATATTATACAGTTATACCCCATCATTCACGAGGAACAGGTTAGACCACGGGCCTCGTGAAAAGCTAAACTTGCAAAGAAGTTCAGGTTGTTAATATGCATGCAGGCCACGCCCATTGCCCCACCCCCTCCAGCATTCTGGAGCGCTGCAGGCACTTTTCTGCTTCCTCCCTCGGACTCTCAGCACAGGGGAACAAAGGGAACCATTTCTGAGCCCCCTCTGACTCAGGAGACCCGCCCCCTTGAGAATCTGTTGGCTTCTCTGGGCTGCTGCGACCATGCTCCCACATCCCACACCATGCGCTGCTGCTCCCCCCCCATGGCATCCCAGCATGCCTTCTCAACCTGCCGGGGCTGCCGCAGGGGCGGGGCTGCCGCGGAGCTCTAAACTCCAGGCTGAGCTGGAGAAACTGCACGCCCTCCCTGGGTGCCCTCCCCAAGGGCCGGGCCCGTCCTGCTTCACAGGGAGAGCCGGCACCGCCCCTCAACAAAGCAGAGGCACTGCGCATGTGTCGGCTGGGGAAACTCACAGATCCTGGAAGCTGGACTGAGAGAAAATGCCCTCGCAAATGGGCGGGGTCATAATGCAGAGGTCGCAATGCACCGGGGAGTCACTGTATATATATATTATTATTATCCTTATTATTTTAAGCACAAAAAGTTTGACTTCTTACCTGAAGTATGTCTGGAATCTAAACCTCCAAGAAGGTCATAAAGTTTCTGTGCTCTAGTGGAAATATTCGCTCTGGTGTCAACAGCCATCACCATTATTTGGACCTGTTCAGTTAAGGTAGTTTTAGTCCATCTAAGAATCCAGGACAAGACTGTATCTTCAGATGGAGTACCTTTCACCTAAATGCCAGCGTTTAAAATATAGTGGATAATGCTGAACAAATCATTCCCAACTCCCCTCCTAATCATGGTGTAAAATATATTACCTGGTATGGGATAACATGCATTACCTGGCCCAGATTATGAAATGAGATGGTAGATTTGGAGGACAGTGTGCCATTTTTTTTATATGAATAAAATATTACAACTCCTTATCAGTGCAATAATGATCTTGATTATTTAAAAGTTCAATATTCAGAGGAAAAATGGCAAAATCTCCTCTAGAAATGTACTGTTGTTTCTTTGTCTATGTCCTAAAGGTATTTTTTGGGTATAAAGGTATCCAGATGATAAAAACATGACATTTAGATTCATATCATATTTTACCTTAACCAAGGTCAGATCTTTACAGGTCTCTTACTGTAAAAATAATATAAGGAGTGGTGTGGGGAGAGAACTAAAGCCTTTGAGAAACTTTACACTTATGTCAAGTTTCAATACTTTGCTCAATGTTCCCGAAACTTGCAGGTAAATACAGTAGTTATTAGCTAGGTTGAAGTCACAGTTTTGTTTATAGCAACTCTTTCAGTTAATCTAAAGAAAATATGAACAACAAAAATGTCATACCTTTTTTATATCTATCTCCTGTGAAGCCAAGAATTTATTGTTAGTATAATCAAAAACTTATCAGTCTTATAATTATTAGTTCAGATCTAATTATGGAAATAAAATTTTTTGTGTAAAAATTTTCAAGAAAAATGACAAAAATCTAATGTTGCAGAAAACTTAAGCTATACAGTAAGACGTTGGGGCATTGCAACTTCTCCATTGTGACTTCACCGAATTGCTAAATTTTTCCCATGAATTTACCTCAGTGACTCACAGAGCTTCCCAGTCAATGCATGCTCATTGCCATTGCTTCACTGAGGGGTGGCGCTGGCACTCCCTGTGGAGTGGGAGACTGACCCAACCCTGTGGGGAGGGCATGCAGTGCCTCCTGCTCACTGCAGACAGCCACAGATCACCCTCTTATGAGTGCTGTGGAGGTTCCGTGGCATTTAGAATCCCATGGCAACGTGCTGCAGTCCCTGCCCCGCTCCTGTGTGTCTCCATGCCCGGTCCCTACCACGGAAGGCTTATGCAACAGCATGCAATTTATGTGGGGCGTTTTAGTCCCGCACGGGGAAGCATCAGTGCCACCTGCCTGTGGTATGCCTCAGGCAGCCACTGAGACCCAGGGCAGCACAGCCACAAGTCACACCGTCTTCTGTTACTCTCAGCTCAGCCAGACGACTGACACCCACAGGGCGCCTGACCACCGTAGGCACTCCAGAGGCGCTAGCGACGGTTCAAAATATAGTATTAAACTCCTGGGAAAGTCAGTATAAAAGATTCCACACCCTCTCACATACAGGGATATGCCTGTCTATGCCTGCCAGGGGTCCCTGTTGACACATAGTCCCAGGGAAAATGGTGCCACAGCACTTATAGTCCTCTACAGGGACTGCAACTGGAGTGTAACATCCACTTTCCCCCTCTACCCCACTTGCCCATGTGTGTAGAATGCCTGCAAACTGCAAGCGGGCAGTGCCTGTGTGTGTGCATCTGTGTCTTACTGTTTCCATGGCTACAGGTGGGGAAGGCGATGCCCACAGGTTCCCTAAACTGCAGCAATAAAGCGCTTCAAGTGCTGTCTGTGCCTGAGGCCTGTGTGCCCAGTGCACCTGGTGAGTGCCTCCTGCTCACTGCAGACAGCCACAGATCACCCTCTTATGAGTGCTGTGGAGGTTCCGTGGCATTTAGAATCCCATGGCAACGTGCTGCAGTCCCTGCCCCGCTCCTGTGTGTCTCCATGCCCGGTCCCTACCACGGAAGGCTTATGCAACAGCATGCAATTTATGTGGGGCGTTTTAGTCCCGCACGGGGAAGCATCAGTGCCACCTGCCTGTGGTATGCCTCAGGCAGCCACTGAGACCCAGGGCAGCACAGCCACAAGTCACACCGTCTTCTGTTACTCTCAGCTCAGCCAGACGACTGACACCCACAGGGCGCCTGACCACCGTAGGCACTCCAGAGGCGCTAGCGACGGTTCAAAATATAGTATTAAACTCCTGGGAAAGTCAGTATAAAAGATTCCACACCCTCTCACATACAGGGATATGCCTGTCTATGCCTGCCAGGGGTCCCTGTTGACACATAGTCCCAGGGAAAATGGTGCCACAGCACTTATAGTCCTCTACAGGGACTGCAACTGGAGTGTAACATCCACTTTCCCCCTCTACCCCACTTGCCCATGTGTGTAGAATGCCTGCAAACTGCAAGCGGGCAGTGCCTGTGTGTGTGCATCTGTGTCTTACTGTTTCCATGGCTACAGGTGGGGAAGGCGATGCCCACAGGTTCCCTAAACTGCAGCAATAAAGCGCTTCAAGTGCTGTCTGTGCCTGAGGCCTGTGTGCCCAGTGCACCTGGTGATCACAGAGCCTCAGAGAAAATGCCCCACAAAAGTGGGGGTTGGCTGGCCACAGCGGTGGTAGGGCAAGCCCTGTGTGCTGGGATGGTGCAGTGGTGGGGCATGCCCATGCTGCTGCTGCAGCTGCTGCACCAGGAGGATGTTTCTGTTCCCCTATGACCTCCTCTGGCCACAGCAGGGGAAAGCGGTGTTCCGCAATCCATACAGCCAGCCCTGCTGCTACTGTATTTGGGACTGGAAGGTGTACATATTGTAGCTGTTGCAGTTAAAGGGAAAGAAACTCCGACAATGACAGGACCCCCTGTCATAAAGGGTCCCAGGTGTGGCAGTGTTGCAAGTTAAGGTTTCCCAGGCTCCAAGAGCACTGGCAACTTGGACCTGCAGTGAACTGAGCCTGGGGACACCCGCTGACCCCCTTCTCTGCCACGGCCCTGGAGCTTTCCCACCACGGAGGCAGTGCAAGCATCAGCCTGGCAGCAGATGCAAAAACGGCAGCGTGGCCAAAGAGAAGCCCAGGGATTCTCTGGGGGTCTCCCTAGGCGGTTAGGACTCAGAAATGGTTCTCTTTGTGCTCCTGTGCAGTGAGAGCCCATGGGGAGGAGTGGAAAACGCTTCCCAGTGCTCCTGATTGGCTGGGGGTGGGGTGATGGGTATGGCCTGTATGCATGACCTGCAAATTTTTTGCGGATTGCATGTTTTGCGAGACTCCCAGGAGACCCGTTCCTTGCAAGTTCAGAGATATGACTGTATTCATTTTCATAATGTTATATTGACTCATCTACTGTTCCTCAGTAGATGGTCCCACAGTTAGTGTTTTCATTCAGTTGTAGTGGGGTGTTATGATGAGGCAGTGGGGTGTTATGCTGAGTTGTCAGGATCAAGAGTCCTTTATTGTTTATTAGTGTCCTCTACATAAAACTATGACTCCATAGTGAAAAAACAAACAAACAAAACCCACTACTTGTTTAAAAAAAACAACCAAAAAATAACTGAGTACATCCTACTGGCAAAGTGGATTTTTTTCTGATTTATTGGAAAAAGGTAGCAGATTTTCTAGTAAAAACTAATCATAGATTATTAGTTTCTTTATATTGTTTTAGGCACTCTATAGCTCCCTATTCTGCTAGTAGATTAAGATGATTATTCATTGTTGAGACAAATATTCAACCCTGGTTTCTGCTTCAAAGAGCTTACTGTCTAAGTTTAGATATATGACATGGAAATGAGAAGTGACAAGTGAACAAAAGAAACAGCAGGGGAGAGAGGGAGCACAAAAGGATATGGTTTACAGAATTATCATAGTATTTCTTAAAGGAATGTTTCGTCTCACCTAAATTTAGTCATCAAAGTTATATATCTAACATGAGCAAATAGAAGACTGTTCCCATATGTGGTCAATGGAGCTAATTGGATACCTCAAGAAGATTATTTAATTTAGAAATTTATTTTAAAGAAGATGAATAACTCTTTGGATGTTACCATTTCCTTCCTCCAATAATTGAAAGATCATTAGCTTGTCCTGCTCACCTGGCTTTCAGTCTGTGATGTTTTATGCTACAAATCATTGTAAGACCATATCGCTCACTAAGAACAGATGATCCAATAAACAGGCAATGATGAGGAATTACCATAGTGAAAGATCATGGAGCTTCATCTTGTCCTTTACACTATTTTAGAGGCATTTTAAAGAATCACAGAGCTTGATCCCCTTCTCCTCTCTTAATGTACTTAAATTTTGAACCCTGACAGCAATCACTTTTCCATGGTGAGCTTTCTTGCCTCAGAACAGTGTTCATTGAGGGGAAGCTTATCATGCTCAGCCCTTTGCTTTGACAAATTACATAGCCAGGGTGTCTCATGCTCCTAAGTAACAGCACAACCATACAACAAAGTCATTTAATAAAAAGGTAAAGTAAGCACCTTCTCCTAAACACCTTAATATCTAGTGGTAAACAGCCTCAGAGACCTGGCACAATGTAGATTTTCAGATTTCACAGGACTCAGCAACTCTAATTTTTGTGCACTAATTTTTTGTATTATTCAGTTCCTACAAGCTAAACAGTGTAGACCTGAATTTACAAGAAATCTTGAAAATTAAGCCACTATGCTGAATCACATCTAATTCCAGGGGTTGGGCAGAAGAAAGATAAAAATGTGACAGATGTCAAAAATGAAATTTCAATTGCACTCCTAGACCATGTGTTATAAGTAATTACTGGCTTAATATATGGAATTGTTTTACTTTGTGTAGACATTCTGACATGAAAAAAAAAATCTTGTATTCATCAGGGAGTCTGCAAGATAAGTTATGATTAAGGGGAAAAAATATTAACAGCCTATTCAGACTCTGCAACCGTTAAAATTCAGATATCATGCAAGTAATTCAGAACTCTTGGTTGAGATATTAACTTCTTCTATTCGCTATGTAAAGAGTGCAGAAATTTCTAGGCTCCTGGATGCTGCATAGGAAGATACTTATGGCCTATGAGTGTCTGAGACAGAGGGCAAATGAAATCCTCCTTGTAGACACCACTATCTTTTCAATATTCAGAAGATTACACTTGTGCCCAAGGTTCTATACCTGTTGTATAGAAAGAGACTGCGACTTAAATTGAATTTAACTGGTGAGTATATCATCTGTAGGGACTTAAGAATGAAAGAATGTCCTCCAACATAAGGGTTTGATCTGTGGCTATGACACTTTTCTATAAATGCCACCATTTTTTAGACTGTAAATATCATCTGTATCATGTGTAAAGACAGATTTTAAAACTGAGTGATTTAATAGAGGGATCTGATTTAATACAGGGATTCTAACACAGGGATCTTATTATCATCTAAAGAACAACATGTCTTCCGCCCCTGCCTCCCCTATTTCTTTATACTGCAGTGAAAATGTAGGTTTAAAGCAATACTCTGTCAACATCCTTTACACTTCATATGTAGATGAATAAAAATAATTGCTGGAAAACCCTTTACTTTCATACACAAAATTAAATCTGTGCCCTCAGATCCAAATGTTTCCACAAAGATGTGATCTATTCACCAGAACCTACGTGTGCTATGACTCTACCCCTTAGCCCCTCAGAAGTCTTTCTCTACAAATTGTTTAAGTGTAAGCAGAATCCACCTTACAAACTCCATCTGCATATGTGCTGGGCAAAGAGCAACCTCAGATTATCACCTGAACTCTTACACCTAGTCTTTGCACACAATGCACATATTCAATATATCAGAGACACACAGAAAAACAGTAATATAAACTTTACCGTGAGTATCCAACATAGGTTCGTATCACAGAAACATGTTTATAGAGTATAAGTTGTATAGAATTTAAAATTAAAGAAGTTATTAATTTGTTCCTTGAAGAGAAAAAAACCCTGAAGGTTTAGGCATTTTAGAGGACATGTAAGCACAGAAAGATGCTTGGGAAAAAAAATTGAAGTAATCAACTTTTATATAATATTTTTTGCAAAATTTGCTAAAAGAATAAATATATTTGGTGAGCCAGGTATATATTTTGTTTGAAAATTTTGACAAACTGAAATATTAAAGACTTATTTTTAATTGAAAGAAATTGGCTTTTTATTGACCCTATTAATCATTGTTTTCGAGGAAAAAACTTGAAATAAAAAAATTTCAAATATATTATTTATTTGAATAGGTGTTTGTAATAAAAAAATCTAAAATTTTTATTTTTAAAAAAATCATGGAAGATGTTTTGATTTTCTACAATAATGAAATAATAAAACAAGGAAGCCAAAGTGGAAGGATGGCAATATAGTTTACTGTTAAAAATTTGAAATCTCTTATTAATATATGAGCTCATAAAGTTCTCCAAGGTTTATGGGACAGCCTTCTCAGACACATTTCTTGAATGTTGAGGACCACTCTTTATTTTTTATGTGCTTTCTTGGATTTTCACAGAATCACAGAATTTTTAGGGCTGCAAGAGACCTTTAGAGATCACCCAGTCCAAACTCACTGCCAAGGCAGAGTCATCCAGAGTGGGTTACACAGGAGCATATCTAGGTGGGCTAGGAATGTCTCCAGAAAGAGAGAGATTTCACAGTCTCTTTGGGCAGCCTATTCTAGTGCTCTGCCAACCTTATTTTAAGGAAATTCTTCTTGATGCTCAGGTGGAACTTCTTGTGGTTTAGCTTATGGTCATTGGTCCTCATCCTGTTGCAGGACACTACTGAAAATGTTCTGGCATCATCCACTTCACACCTGCCTTTGAGATATTCATATGTATTGATAAGATCCTCTCTCAATCTTCTCTTCCCCAAAACAACCAGGCCCAGCTCCCGCGGTCTCCAATTATAAGGGAGATGCTTCATACCCCAAATCACCTTTGCGGCCTCTTCTAGGCCTTCTCCAGTAGCTCTTGGTGTTTCTTGCATAGTGAAGACCAGAACTGAACACAGGACTACAGATGCGGCCTCACTTGATAGGATTAAAGAGAAGATCCCTCCCTTGGCCTGCTGACCATACTTTTTCTAGTGTACCCAAGGATCTCATTGTCCTTCCTGGCCACAAGGGTACACTGTGAGCTCATGGTCATCTTATCACCCACAAAGACTCCCAGATGCTTTTCACAGAATCACAAAATGATAGAATAATCTGAATTGGAAGGGACCTAGAAGGGTCATCGAGTCCGACTCCTAAGTGAATCCCCATATAGGGATTGAACCCACAGCCTTGGTGCTATGAGCACCATGTTTTATCAATCTGAGCTAATATCAGGGTTATATCTTCATCTTTTTTTTTCTTTTTTTTTTTTTTTAAATATAGGCTAACTCCCCATCCCATCATCCCATTATCTAGACCATGTCAGTGAGTTCCTCATCAAGGCTTTTCGTAAACATCTCCAGGGATGGTGACTTCACCACCTCCCTGGGCAGACCATTCCACTGAGAGATCACTCTCTCTGTGAAATAGCTCTTCGTAACATCCAGTCTAAACCTCCCCTGGCACAGCTTAAGACCATGTCCTCATGTTCTGGTGCTGGCAGCCTGAGAGAAGAGATTTACCAGATTACAACCCCCCTTCAGGAACAATTGCAACCCCTCCATTGCAACCTCGTTTGTTTGCAAGAAATTTTATCCACGAATCTGCCTCTGTGATTCACAGAGATTCCTGGCAGTACCTCTACTTCACCGAGGAGCAGCACTGGCTCCCCCTGTGGTCCGGCCCTGTGGGGAGTGTATGCGGTACCTCTTGCTCCCATGGTGTTTATGGTCCCATGGAGCTGTGCCCTGGTCTCTGCTCCACTCCTGTGTGTCTCCATGCCTGGTCCCTACAGTGGAAGACTCACAACAAGGTATGCCCCAAGTGACCGCTGAGACACAGTGCAGCACTGCCACAAGTCACGCTGTCGCCTGTTACTCAAAGCCCAGCCAGGGGACTGACCCCTGCCAGGTGCATGTTACATGGCTACAGGTGGGGAAGGCAATGCAGTCTGTACCTGGTGATGATGTGGCCCCAGGGAAAGTGCTTCACGAAATTGTGGCTGGACTGGCCATGGTGGTGGTGGGGCAAGCAATGTGTGCTGGGACAGGGCAGCAGCAGGACATGTCCACAAGTTAAGGTATCCTAGGCTTCAAGAACACCAACCTGAGCATGGGGACACTCCTTCCCCACTGCAGCCCTGAGGCTTCCCCACCGCAGAGGCAGTGCAGGCATGCACGGTGACAGCTACCTGGCAGTGGCTGCAGAAGTGGCAGCATGGCCAAAAAGAAGCCCAGGAATTCTCAATTCTACATGTTTGTGAATTAGATCTTTCACAAGACCATGACAAGACCCGTTCCTCACAAAGGATAAGGTATGACTGTAGCTGTAAATGGTAATGAAGTCACCTCTGAGCCTCCTCTTCTCCAGGANCGTGTCAAAGGCTTTGCTAAGATCCAAGTGCACAAAATCTACAGACTTTCTGTCATCAACCAGGCAAGTCAACAGTTCATAGAAGGAGATCAGGTTGGTCAGGCAGGACCTACCTCTCATTTATCTGTGCTGACTAGTTCTAATGTCATAGTTATTTTGCAGGTGCTGCATAATAGCACCCAGGATTATCTCTTCCGTGACTTTACCTAGAACCGAGGTCAGGCTGATAGGTCTATAATTACCTGGATCATCTTTCTGGCCCTTCCTGTGGATGGGTCACATTAGCCAATTGCCAGTCTTCCAGTACATCACTGGTGAGCCAGGAATGTTGGTAAATTCTGGAGAGTGGTTCAGCGAGTTCATCTGTCAGCTCTTTCATTATCCTCAGATGGATGCCATCTCATCCCATGGATATATGAAGATCCAACTGCTTAGCAAGTCTCTAAGTACCTCCTGCTGGATTACAGGTGCCATACATCTTCTCTTTTTTCCCCAATCCTTTCTGGACTTCCTTGCCCATCTAGGCTGGTCTTCTACCCTTCTAACTCATCTTTCAGCACATTGGGACCACCTGCTCCTGTGCCTTCATGAACTCATTCTTAAAGTATGTCCAGCCTTCCTGGACCCACTTGCTGTTACAGATCATTTCCCATAGTACTTTAATGCAGGAGGAAGGTGTAAGGGACCAACTAGTACCATTAGACCCTCATAAGTCATAGTATCTAGATCATATTATTCAGCACCTTGACCAGCCTACCCCTGAACACCTCCAAGGACTGCCACTCAACCACCTCTGTCGGCAACCCATTCCAAACCCGGATCAGTCTTTCAGT
>WEKX01026346.1:0-20983 GCA_013390025.1 Pitta sordida
GAGGTTCTTGTTAATAGATCTCTTGGGACAAATTAGAGTGAAACAACACTGAATTACCAGGGTCTGCTTCTTGTTGGCCTTTTCCCTTATCTGGCTCAAAAAACAGCTTGTTGCTAAACAAAGGTCAGTTTGTCCTGGTCACTCTCCTGTGATGGGTGCTCACGCCCTCAGCCCCTGAGCTGATGCAGATCACAAATTTCACCACTACACACCTCAAAACTCTCCTCCTCTTTCAGCTGGGCAGTTCAAACCTGGCCTCAGCACAGCAGCAACCTGCTGCTTCTGCAAATGGTGGATTGTTCGAGTCATTAGCATTTCAGTCTCTCACAGCAACACCTGTCTGGGATTTTCAGGGAAGCCAAAGTCGAATTCATTGGATTTTGCAGAAAGGCAGGTATCCAGAGCACAAAATCCCCTCTCAGACACAAGTTACAAGAAACTGTCAGGCAGCAGGAGGTGAAGTCTGGCATCTGCTGATATGCTGGACTACAGCCAGGGTTCTGACTCGCTGGGGTGCTCGTGACTGGGAAGTGCAGGGTCAGGCCCTGGGGGAGCTCCAGAGGGATGCCTGGCCATTGCCACGTAGTGCTGCCCCTGTTGGCACCCTGCTGCCTGCCCGAGGCAGCCTGTCCTGCCTGCAGCAGTCCTGTCCTGCCTGCAGCAGTCCTGTCTCACACCCACTGCCGTGCTCTGCAGAGAAAGAGGCATTTAGCAGATGCTGCTTTCTGCCCTGATATCCACATATGCCTCCACATCCACAGGGCTCTGACTCCGACTGGCTTCTCCCTGCCATACATCACATTGCCAACATCATTGGAGAGAAGAAAAAAGACAAGATCAAGGTGTACGTCAAGGAGCTGTGTCAGGATTATCCAGATATCAGGTACATGAAAAGGCAGACGCCAGAACTGTTGGGCTCTGTCCCAAACAGCACCAGCTTGCCCTGTGCCTTGGGTGAGCTCTTCAGCTTCAATTTGTTGGTAGCTACAAGTTGAAGGTCATGGTGCCAGCAACAATAGGAATTTCTTTGTGACTGCATACTTTTTCTTTTTTCCCTTGACTGCTGAATCTTATAATGCACAAAAATTAACTGCAACGCCTTTTCATTTTAGAATGGAATGGAATGGAATGGAATGGAATAGAATAGAATAGAATAGAATAGAATAGAATAGAATAGAATAGAATAGAATAGAATAGAATAGAATAGAATAGAATAGAATAGAATAGAATAGAATAGAATAGAATAGAATAGAATAGAATAGAATAGAATAGAATAGAATAGAATAGAATAGAATAGAATAGAATAGAATAGAATAGAATAGAATAGAATAGAATAGAATAGAATAGAATAGAATAGAATAGAATAGAATAGAATAGAATAGAATAGAATAGAATAGAATAGAATAGAATAGAATAGAATAGAATAGAATAGAATAGAATAGAATAGAATAGAATAGAATAGAATAGAATAGAATAGAATAGAATAGAATAGAATAGAATAGAATAGAATAGAATAGAATAGAATAGAATAGAATAGAATAGAATAGAATAGAATAGAATAGAATAGAATAGAATAGAATAGAATAGAATAGAATAGAATAGAATAGAATAGAATAGAATAGAATAGAATAGAATAGAATAGAATAGAATAGAATAGAATAGAATAGAATAGAATAGAATAGAATAGAATAGAATAGAATAGAATAGAATAGAATAGAATAGAATAGAATAGAATAGAATAGAATAGAATAGAATAGAATAGAATAGAATAGAATAGAAGTATTTCTTTCTACTGGGAAGGGACCTACAATGATGATCCAGTCCCACTGCCTGACCACAAGTTAATGCAATCTCTTAAAGGCATTGCTGAAATGCCTCTTAAACACTGACAGTCTTGAAGTCTCTCTAGGAAGCCTGTTTCAATGTTGGACACCCCCCTCTCAGCAAAACAATGCTTGCTAATGTCAAGTCTAGAGCTCCAGATGACACAGCTTAGAATCATTCCCATGCATCCTATCACTGAATTCCATCTTATTGCTCTAAATGAACCTTGTTTCACAGTAAAGCTTCAGTTTCCTTTTCAGTTAATTACCAGTATCAACCCAATTTACCAATCTACAGGCTGCAGATTTGGAGGAAAACAGTTTGTCTCCTGTTTCCAGACTCAGACCTCAAAGTGAGGCGACCATTGACACAGTTCAGCTGCAGTTTCTGAAATGGCCTCAAAGCAACCATTATATTTAGGAATAAATTACAAATTCTTTCCCTTGTACTTTCCATTGGCTATTCCAAAACTGCATCTGGAAAATTTAAAACTTCTGGAAAAGTAAACAAACTGACTAGCTTTGTACATGGATAAACAGCTGCAAATCAGAAGTTACCTCCTCTTCAACAGCTCTTCTACCAACCATTGAGAATGAATATCAGTGGTAGAGATAAAAAAAAAAAATCCATTTAATCAGAGTAATTCCCAAAAGAAGCCCCAAAAGTTTCTGCACTGGGTTACACAGTTTCTGATGGATGACACTTATACAACCAAAATAAACCATAAATTTAACTAATTGTTCAGAACACTGAACAACCTTCAAATATTGAGGAAAAAATATCCTATTAAATATATTCTCTTCTCCCCAAAACCAAGGCTCAAAACTTTTCATAACTAGATTTCACTTGAGTGGGTTAGATATGTTTCAGGCTTATCTGTGTGGGGAAATTCCAGACATGGACATGAAAAAGAATAGCTGTTCCTGAGTAATTTCCTAGGTGAACACTAATCCCAGTGGCCAGACTAAACTGATGGAGATGATGCCAGTTCTGGAAAGAACGGGGGAAGTAAATTACATCTAGTCATCAATGATGGCTATTTGAAATCAATTTTCCAGTCAGAAAAGCCATTTACAAGACTATGACTTGTAATACTTTTTCATCATTAGGTTCAGAGCCAAGCAAGGTTTTAAGGCTCATCCTCTTGGTTTATCTAATTTATGACTTTCCATTATTGAGTAATAATATTTTTAACAATCAAGTTTGGAAAACGGGGCAGGACCTGCTGGACCTGCACTGCTTCCTGTACAGGCCTCTTAATTCTTCTTCTGAGCTCTCAGAGACGTCGCTGAATTTGTATATACTGAGATTACTGGAACGGAGTATGTTTTCAAGTTGGTTTCCCCACTCTAATCTAATTAGTGCCTGTCAGCTTCCTAAATATTAGCACTTCCATTACTCAGTTCAAAATAATCATCAAACAAAAGGTCTGCAGCTTCTCAGGAAAACTTGCAATAGGCATCACGTGTGTGTGGAGATGGAGGAGGAGCTTCCCCGAAGCACAGCAGCAGCAGCAGGGTGTCCCACCAGAGCCGTGTGGCAGGAGCTGATGCTTTGTACCCCCAGAGGTTGCAGATTCCCGTACTGGTGGCTTCTCCAGTGTGATGAGGGGACAGTCCCTGGCACTTTGCCATGGCCTCGCTCCATCTCCTGCGTGGTTCTTGGCTACTTACCTCTGGGCTGGTTTTTCATACCAGGTCTGAGCAAGGTCTTGTTTGGTTTCTGCAGGAAGGACCACATCCTGGCCATCCTCACTCTCCGGGGCCTGCGGCGCACCAGGAGAGCGGCGATTTGTCGGCAAGTCTACAGTGCACTGGAAAGATCTGATGGAGGAGAGGGAAACAAACTCTTTGCTGAAATTGACGTTCCAGTGGTCATGAGCTGCTTCTGAAACAGAATCAAAGCAGCAGTCAGCATCCTCCCTCTTTCTACGTGGTCTCTACACACAATCCAAAATTTGCTACCCCACCTTGCTCACCTGCAAACCCAAAATTTTGACTGCTGTGGAGAAAGGAGTAGTTTTCTGAACTTGCTACCCTGAGTTCAGAACCCAAACGCAAAAGACGTGCCAAGTCATCAGCCTCCGGCAAGAGCTCCTGGGCAGCAGCTCCAGCCCAGGCACTGTGTCCCCCTGTGTTCCATACAGATTTTGTTGCTGGGAAGCTCTTCCGTTGTTTGGTCCAAAATTAAATCTCTTTTCAGAGAATAGGCGAAGACAAAAAGCACTTCACTCAGAGCCATATTAAGGCTTGGACTGTCCTTTGTTTAATTATACAGCAGCAGAGCAAGAACCTCCTTCATAATTACTGCCCATAAGAAACAGAGGGGCAGAGCTTTGGCAGGGATGTGGTAGCGCCCAAGTCTTATTTCCTCCACCAGCTGGCCATGCTGTCATGACACAAGGTGATGACATTGTGACCTGATGCCACAAACCACTACCCGCCTGAGGAGGAAGACCTTGGGTAACCAAACCCCATGGCTGGAACATGTAGTACATGGACTACTCTGACCTCCAGGATGGCCCTTCTGGCATTTCAGCACATTTCTCTCACTCATTTTGCTGCCCTGCAAAATTCCTGTTGCACCATGTTTTCATAGCCTCTTTGTGTGGACAGGCATGTCTGGATGAAATGTGCCATGTGGAGTAAGGCTTCAAGTTCTCCTTGACCTGAGGAAAATGGTCACTGTGCTTATCATCCATTTTCTTGTGTGTGTAAACATATTTTAACAAATCTGGCATAATATGACTGCAGTGTGACATCAAATGTGAGGTGGACAGATAAAGTGCTGCAGATCAGATCAGCTTACACCCCACTGAACACCACTGGTTTAACTGCAAGGGATCCAAAGCATTACATCCAGCATCTGCAGGGGAGACTAAAAGAGACATCCAGCAGCCTACAGCCATACAAATCTGATTTTATTTAACTCAATTTATTCTTTAGGTTGCCCTCCACAGGAATTAATCTGAGACTTTACAGAGATGTGTTTATGATCTATCAATTAACATGATAAATGTGGATATGGCACAGCCTTGAACACCAATTTGTCTGCAGCAGAGCTTACAGCATTAGCAGTGAGCCTTTCATTTCCTTTGTCGGGTTGCACCAGTATAAATTTTAGCCTGGGTGAGCAGCAGGTGCTGGTAACAGGCCAAGGGAGCTGTTCTGATGGAGGAAAAATATGGAATGCGCCTTTAATTTACAATCATCATATCAACATTTTTCTAAAGTAGACTTGCTACCTCAACAGTCAAGATGAGGTGTTTTTCTAAAGATGGCTTTGAAATATCAGGCACAAATTGAGAGCTTGAGACAGGACATCCTGGAAGGAATTTTCTGCCCTGCATCCTTCTTCAATACAGCTCATGACAATTCCTGCAAATCCTCAGCTTGGTGACTGTTAGTATCTGCTAAGGAGAACTAGAACATCATGTGCATCTCCCATTAGATCTGCAGAGCTCGGGAACACTTTGGAGCTCCCCTTTCTTGTACTGGGGACATGGTGCAATCAGGGAGCACTGGACACTACCCTCCATGGATCTGTGAGCTACATTCCTCATCTCAACAGAGGGAAAGGGCATCAGTGCTGAGAGATTTACACTTATTGTTAAAAACATGGACTAAGTGGGAGAGGTAAAAAGAAGATTTCTACTTTTGCATGCTCAGTCTGACACTTCTAAGACCGCGGTTTCAGTGGAGTGCTGGATTTGAGTCACTAGAGTCTCCGCAGAGGCTTTTGTGCATGACAAATTTCTCTCTGCCCCTTATGCATGTCTCATCTAAGCACCCCATGCAAGGCAACTGTGCCACAGACATTTTCCCAAGTGCATTATTTAAATGCATACTGGGGTTTCAATCTTATTTTACTGGCAAACCCTTCACAAAGCAACTGCCTTTCCTTGGGCTCCAGTGGCCTGGCCCTGGGATTAGATAAGGTGCTCGGCTTCTGTTTTCTAATAAAAGCAAGTGACTACCCTAAAGTCAGGGAGGAAAGATGGGCACAATGGTCTGCCTTTTGTCATAGACTCTCCCCTGGGACACTCAGATCCTGCAGCCTGAAATCCTGTAAACCAGAGACAGGCACAGAACCGGCTTTTTTTTCTTTTCTTCCGGCTGCTGCTCTCCAGCTGCTCTCTCTTTGTCAGAGTTTAACCCCATTATGACAAGACTACAGTTAGTCCCTGTCCTGCAAGTGGAGATGGAGATCCAGGATGACTGAGCAGCAAGGGTAACCCTGGGCAGGGGGATGGAACCAGCTGAGCAAGGAGAGGGGAAGGGCTGTGCACTTTCCAAAATGATCTGCTGCTGTCCAGTTGTCTTCTGGGAAACCACCAGTGTTCATTACACCCATATTTCACATTCCAAAAAGAGGAAAGAGAGGCCTCCCAGGGCTTTTAAATGTGAAATATGTTGCTCTTGTAGGAAAGTGCCAAGGAACTAAATTATTGTCCTGTAAACTCCTTCTCCTTATTGTTTCTCTGTGAAGAAAAACACCACCATCCCTATTCCTACTCCAGCACACAGTTGCATTCCCCTCCAGGACACAGAGCTCACTTTTACCCCCAAGGGCCCAAGCTACCACATGCAGATACATCTTCTGATGAATAAAACTGTTTCAAAAGTATCCAACTAAATGGAAGAGCCAAACTCTCTCCAGATTTCTCAGGATTGAACACTGCACATTTTGGTGGGAGGGGTCACAAATCTGGCACAGCTGACAGTATTGTGTGGGTGGTGAAAGATTTTTTTTTTGTTTCAGAGGTCTCTGCTGTTTCACAATACTATTGGTTTCTGATGTGGGGTGAAAACTAAGGGAACAGTGCCTGCAGCCAGGGTGCATGAGTGGCGTTTGCCATCTGAGCCAGCCTTCATGTACCACCATTTCAGCAATTTTGCTCTGTGAAATTGTTCTTTCCTGGAAGAAAGATAGGCAAAACAGGCTCACTCAAACTAAGAAAGGAAGATTGCTAAGACATTGCAGTGAATGCCCAGGAGGCCACCCCTGAGATGAGGCTCCTAATCAACAGTCAAAATATTCCTGAAAAAAGCCTTTTAGTGCAGCAGCATTATAATGTTTAGCTCCCTCTCACGTTATCTTTCAGAAAAGTGCTCTTAATTGGGTTAAAATATTAAGGCTAATCAGTGAGAAGCGGACTGTATCACAGAATCACAGAATCACAGAATATTATGAGTTGGAAGGGACCCACAAGGATCATCTAGTCCAACTCACCATCTAACACCCGTACAGAGACCGAGAGCACATCGCAGAGCATAACACCAACCTAGATCCCTCACAGTCTAGCAGGCCACTCCGAGCCGGAAGGGGCCCAGCGTCATCCAGCCCTATACCCCCCGGCTAGACCATGTCACTAAGCTCCTCATCCAGTCTTCTCTTAAACACCTCCAGGGATGGCGACTCNT
Source organism: Pitta sordida (assembly GCA_013390025.1). NCBI lineage: Eukaryota > Metazoa > Chordata > Aves > Passeriformes > Pittidae > Pitta > Pitta sordida. Next base: position 7,248 of record WEKX01026346.1, read on the forward strand.
TTACAAGCTGGGTGATGTGACCTGACATCACCCAGCACACACAGCTGGGACAAAAAGAGGTGCCAGGGCATCTCAGGGATGGCTGAAAAGTAAAGTTGTATTAGTTTTAGGTTTAACGACTTTGGTAGTTACATATCACACTTCTCCAAAGTAGGGGTGTTCAGCAAACATTAATCTTCTGCATTTTGCATCTTTCTCCATGAAATCTTGTTGTGGTTGGATTTACTGCCCCAAACTCAGTAATTTTTATTCTCTGGATATAAGGCAGGTACAGGAGAGCTCCGCATCACTGTGCACGTCCATCACTTAAGGACAATTTATGCAATACTGCTAATGGTGACATGATATTAGCACTTGGATTGGCCCAGCTCTCCCATAAACCTGTGCAAGAGATCAGTCAGGTTGCCAGAGCATTGATTCAAACCTTTTACTATCACTGTTACAATAAAAAGATTGTATTGGGAGAAGATAAAGGTTTATGTACATTAATGTGTGGCAAAAGTGGATTAAGTTTTAAAGAACTACAAGGACTTTCTCCAGTTCAGAACAGCCACATAACTATGTACTGCCTGAGGACACTCAGCACGTAAACTTTGCTTCCCTGCCTTCATCCCTGTCACACAGAGTACTGCAAATAGCCTCTAATATTCTTCCAAAGTAGCACTCTTCATTTATATTTTAAAATTCATATCGAGTCATTCAAATACATTATCCCAGAAGAGAAGTAACATGTAAGGCAGAGAAACCTCTGGGAAAGGGCAGATGTAGTATTTTTGCCATCTTGGTACTGCCTGGGGGTCTTGAAATGCCAGTATAAGACTTTCTCTCCTAGATGCACAGACATTGTAGCCTTTGCTGAATGAGGCAAAAGAAGTGAATGGCTTATTGTAGGTGAGTTCCTAAGTGCCAAGTAGTTTTACCAGGCATAGTTTATGTTTGGCCGGGCATTAAATTGTGCCTGGCAGCACAAGTAGGTTCGTAGCCTGAGCTCCATAATGAGCGTGGGACTGAAGAGATGCCATGGCTTCATTAGGGGATGGAGGATTATGCCTTGGTTCCCAGGACTGTGGAGAGACTGGAATCAGGTGAGACAGAACTGCTTTATGTGAAGTGTTACACAAGTGCAAAAAAAGCCAACCAAGCCAGAAGCCAGAAAGGGATGGTTACACAGCTTGCCAAGCCATCCCCTAGCTACACTCAGTCCTGGGAAAGGGATGGCAAAGCACAGCTGGGAGAAAGATGCTGAGAATCAGAAGAAAACCCAGAAAATAGGAATTATTTCACAAACTGCACTCACAGAGAAGAGATCTTTGCTTAATACTGGTCAGTGCAGACCAGTGGCCTTCAACTTTTTGCTGCCTATGGACTAAGGAACTACTTCCAGGGAAGGCACAAAGCACAGATGTAATAATTGACTCCCAGTCAGTTAAAAAATGGCTGCAAAAGGGAAGAAATATGCTCCTCTCTATTTTCTGTGGGGGTCAGGCATAGTCAAACAAGCTTCTACTACAGTAGTAGTACTACTACTACTGCAGTAAGTAGATGCAAATTAGACGCAGTAAAACCACCACTAGTGCTGACAGGGCTGGAGCACTGAGCACATCCCTACCATTGGTGGCTTTTACAGAACTACAGAATTACAGAATGACTTGGGTTCGAAGGGACCAAAAGGCAAATATCAGCTAGTTCCAATCCCTCTGCCATGAGCAGGGACACCTTCCACTACACCAGCTTGCTCGTATCCACGAGTACTTCCTGGTGAAGCCCATCATGGTTAATCAAAACTGAAAATAAGGAAAATAACAGTAATCATAAAAGTCTGTTGTTCTGAGCAAGCCACAAAATGCTGGAAATAATTTCCTGAGTGAGGAAAACTCACTTAGGAAATTATTCCAAAATTTTTTTTTATTTTTCCAAATTCTGGGGAAAAAATATTTCCTTAAAGAACTGTGCTGTGAACAGAAGCTCATTGGGTAGATAAGAGGCAATCATGGAATTAGTCAGCAGGGATTCATTACACAGAATTACACAGAATTGACAACGTTGGTAAAGACCACAGAGATCATCAAGTCCAACCTCTTACCTAACTTATCAACCTATCCAACACCAACCATCATCTAAACCATGTCACTAAGTATGGCACCCAACCTTTCCTTAAACACATCCAGGGACGGTGACTCCACCACCTCCCTGGGCAGCCCATTCCAATGGGAAATCACTCTCTCTGTGAAAATGTTTTTCCTAATATCCAGGCTAAACCTCCCCTGATGAAGCCTAAGACTGTGTTGTCTCGTTCTGTCACTGGGGACCTGAGATAAGACTCCGACCCCTGCCTGGCTACAACCTCCCTTAAGGTACGTAGCTGTAGAGAGCAATAAGGTCTCCCCTGAGCCTCCTCTTCTCCAGGCTAAACAACCCCAGCTCCCTCCTAACCTCCTAACTTCCATTAGGAGGAACAAGGCCAAAAATTGAATGGCTTTTGTCTCCAAAAGCACGTCATGCAGTTGGGGACTGTCATCTCCCCCTCACAGCCCCAGCTCCAGCTCAAGAATGCATTACTCATGCTTTCATCTTGAGAACCCTTTAAACAAATGGATCTTGAGCCTCCAAAGCACCAGCAAAAGCCCACAGTGCCTCTTTTCCTCAGTGATCTCAAGGCTGAGTCCACCCTGGGCCTCTTCTTGCTAAACAGCTGTTAATCACCCCCCAGAATCAATTCCCTAGGATGACATGTGTGTTGTCTTCAAGAAGACATGTGGAGAGAAGTAACAGCCCAAAGGGCCAGGCTGGGTTTGCACATTCTAAGAAGCTGTCCCAGAAAACCCAGGGAGGAGCTGTTATTTGGAAGCACCATTGCCTGTTGCTGCCAAAGATGATACGCCACATTGGCTCAGGAGATGTTCCCCTGGATCTTCTGAACTGGGTCCTGGTGGCACAGGGAGAGGCGCACAGGGAAGAGAATGGGGCTCGGGGGGGTGGGGAAGCACTGAGAAAATTTGTACTGCTGGTTTCATACATCTCCTGCCCCTGTCTTAGCCTGCAGCCCAGCCCTCCACCTGCCTCAGCCGCCAGGAGATGACAGCCCTGGGAAAAGGGATACCTACACAACCCTGGTCCTGCATCTCCAGTGTCTCAGGAGCTGATGTGCAGCCTTCTGAGATCCCATGTGAAATATCTCTCTTCAATTCTGTTTTATCTGAAAAAACAGCTCTTTTTTTCTCTTTTTGTTAAACATACAACTTTTGCTTAGTTCTTCACTACCAAACAGCACAAAGCCAAATTCAGTCTCAGCACAAAATAAAATAGATCCATGGGATTGTACCAAGCTGTGGTCTAAATTTCAACCCGGTTATTCTGTGAAACAGAAAAAGTCGCCCTTGGGAGGATCCTGCCCTTTCAGCCCTGGCCATAATCTCAGAGGAGCTGTGGCACCCTTCCAGTCTGGGCATGCCCTTGGCATGGCAGCATTTGGTCTTGCAGCAAAGGCTGTGGTACAACATGGCAAGAGAGCCCCTGCCAACAGCTTCCATGGGGAAGTCCCACATGTGACAATTCAGCATTGCCTGTTGGGAGCAGCCTGAACCTTAACACACCATTTCCTCTGCTCTTGGCCTTGACACCTGAGTCTGGGGTTTCTCCCTTTCATCAAAATATCCTTTGCAAGTGATTAAACACTGAAAGAGCTCAAGGTTGTTTTCTAAGTGAATAATTATAAAAAAAAAAGAAGGATTTGTTTGGTTTGCAACAGGGTAGGAACTCTTGAGCGGATTACTAGTTCTGTTCTATTGAACATCCAAGGCAGGGGAAAATTTTGAATTAACAAAAATGCCTGAAGACAGATAGAAAACAGCAATATTATTCTGTTTCCCAGAGTTATTCATATTCCGTTGCAAACAACAACGGCCATGACTCCACAATCATTTGACCTTTGGCCTTCATGTGTGGATTTAGATATCATTGTTTTAGTCACAACAAGAAAAATGAATTGCATTGTTGCTGTTACAGCTGTATTTCTGGGAAAATGCTTGCATGGGGTGTCCCAATCAGAATCTTCAAAGGATTATTATTATCCAGTTAAAAAAAAACAAAACAGAACTTTAATACTAGTACATGTAACTGCCTTTTCCACCTCCACAGCTTCCTCCTAATGCAGGTGGCTACAAGTCTGGAGGAGTTAAAAGTGCAGGCACAGGGCTTACCTTTAGATACTGCATCCAAATTACTGCCTGTACATTGGCATTGCAATATTGGGTTTTACATCCACCACTCATATTTACTTACTGTAGAGCTTCTCCTCTATTCCATAAAGGGGATCTTAGAAACAGTTATGACAACTCCATCCTTTTAGGAAGTGATTTAGGGAAAATCCATGTCTGGCTGCTGCGTTCTGGCAAAACTCCCAGGAGAGCAAATATGTACAAAGCACTGCACCCAGCGTCATGGTACAGGCTCTGCCGGGGCAGGGGGAAGCAAAGAAAAAGGTTATTGTCCTGAAGAGCCACCAAGATTGCTCAGATATTTGTTGAGGCAAGTGGAATATTTTATTGCAAGGTCAGCATGAATTTCTGTCCTCAGGAGATCTGTAAATCTCATCCAGAAATATGCCACTATTTACAGAGAAATGAAGGGCCTTTCTCCACTGCCAGTAAATTTGATTTCAATGGTCCAATGAGCTCCTTACTGAGTCAGAGGGTTTGAAACACAGGCCATTGTGTCCTCATGGCTACTTGGATTTTCCCTGGAAACTTCCCTCTGTGCCACCCACTAAGCCAAAATTTGCTTAGGCACATGGGGATAATGCAGCTGGAGAGATGCCAGGAACAGCCAAGGGGCAAATCTTAAAGACCCACAAGGAAGTTCAAAACAGAAGAATTTCTTGGTGTTTTGCTTTCAAGACCTCAAACAGAAGCACTGCTTTTGCAGTTTGCAAGGTGCTTTCCCCCAGTGCTTTCCACTGTCCCGTGACTGGGAATTTATGGTCAGTCTTTCCTGCTGGGCAAAATTAGATACCCCAAGGCAGGGAGTCCTTAGGCAGGAGTCTGGGCTGGAGTAAAACAACTGCAATGAAAAGGCATTAGTTCCACCAGATCTAATTCTGCTATCATCATGAGGAACAGTTGGGATTTGGTCCCATCCAGTGACCTTTCCAGTGTTTCCTTCACTGATCTAAAATTAGGCCTCTCACTCCCTGCAAACAAGTCGTGTGCCAGCCAGGCACACACAGTGTCTGGAGAGCACTAGTGAGGATGGGCATGTCCCAGCCCTGGCTTTTACATATGGATGGACACGTTCCTTCCACACCACAGGCAGCAACTATGTGAGCAGCTATGCTGACACGGCTTATGCAGCAGCTCTGCCGGCCACAGGGTGGTTTTGGCAGTTCCAGGGTCAGGTTCCAGGGTTCAGAGCAGGTCTGTCAGGACACCCAGCCCTGTGCTGTGCTGTCACATCTGGGAGCACCGAGGCACACTGCTAAGAGCGTGGATGTCTGATGCTGCCCAGGATGAGGCTCCTTGTACCATTTCTTGTAGCTTAACTGGAGTGGCAGTTCCCATTTGCCCTTGCTCAGCCCCTGGCTATGCTGACCTCTGAGGGCACACCAGTCAAAAGTGTCCCCATTCTAGTGACTCCTACTGAATGCAGGAGCACTGCAAGAAAAGCAGTGTGCATCTTGGAGGAACACACACATGCACTTGCCTAGCTTCACAAAGGCCTCACCCTTGTGTGTTCATGGTGAGCCCCAAAGGCATTAGGAAGCTGTAAACAGAGGAGCAGTGTTATATAAAGAAGCAAGAGTAAGCTACATAAAAGAAAGAACTATTGGTTCTGGAGTACCCTAAAAATAGGGTGCTAAAAACAACAGTGCTTTTCTGTCAGAGGATCCCTAAGGCTTCTCCAAAGAAGCAGTGTCTTCCAGAATGCCTGTGCTACAGCCAGATCTGAATCTCTAACAATTTTTCCAGCACAGAGCTTTTCCAGATCTGCTCTGAATGGTGTTTTCAGCCCTACTCCAGACCCAAGCCTGATGCTGTGATCCCACAACATGCCCTCCCATTTTGCCATGCAAAAGTATGAATTCCCACTCCACTCTCACTCCACTGAAGGGAGTTGTGCTGAGATGACTGGACTTTCACACTAGAGAAAAACACTTCTGATTTCCTTCAGATGAAAAGGAAAAGCTACACCCTTCCGTTTGCCCCTGTTGTTCCTCCCTGAGTCACCACACAGCAAATGCTGAGGATGCCCATTAGACTGCAAGTCGCTCCAAACCCAGAGAAGGTCACTCCATTTTAAGGAGGTGGGTGGCTTGTCTCAGGCTACAAAGATGCCTGGCTGAAGGCCCAGGGACAACAAAATGAGAATGGCTGGCTGCCAGGGCTGTTGGGTCCAGGGGACTTCCTTCCAACACATGATGCCTCCTGCCCACTGTGAATGTGCCAGGGACAGCTGGGCCCAGCAAGAAATCTCTAATATGGAACCCATCCTCCTTATCCACATCAGATGGAGGGTTGCAGAGCAACCACAGAAATGCACACCTCCCTTGCTCAAGTATCAGGGTGGGGGGTGCCAGGGCACCCTCAGGGACAGATGCCTCCTCCACCAGAATATCATAGCAAAGGTGTCATCTCCCTCAGCTATGGACCACTCCTCAAGAAAAAGATACCAGAATGGGGATGCAGACCAGGCTTGCATACAAGCCCTTCCTTTGATGAAGATTTAGGACATTCCTGTCAGGTTTGAACTCCTGGCTCATTACTCAGACCTGCAGGACCTCTGATGCCAGAAGAAACCAGAATCAGGAAAGCTCTCTAGGTTTAGCTTAGTTAGGAAGTGACTAGAGAGGACAAAACTGTCATCATGTGAAGTTGGAACCACTAGCAGTAAATTTCTCAGAAGGGGTTCACACTCTTGAAGCTACCAAATCACAGCTTTGCTGCAGGTCAGACCACTAACACCAACGTCCCTCAAACAGACCTGGGAAAAACTTGCAGAAGAAGAAAACAGCCAGAAGTATGACAGGAGGGTGAAGATACACTGCTGCAGTGGCTGTTGCTGCTGAATATGGTTAGTGAAGATGGTCCTGCTTGGCTTTCACACCTAGATTCAAGAAATCCTGAGCAGATCAATCTTCTCAGCACAAGGTGAGGCTTCTATCTCTGGCAACAGCATCCATATTGGAAAGGATGAAAGATTTTGCAAGAGGAAGAGAACTTTTTGCATCTAAGAACATCAGTTTGGGTACATGCTTCAGTACCTGAAAAAAATATTCCATGTTGTTTGGCATTAAGGTCTTGAGTTTAGATGTTTCTTTCAAGCAATAAGATAGTACTAGAATTGGCCAACTTGCTGGGTCCCTGTAAGCTCAGACTGAGCTGACAGACATGAGTGAAGAGTCTGCCCCCCACCTACCAAAAAATACAACCTGCATATGGCATTCTTCAGAGAAGGCCACAAATAGGTGTCAAAGACAGTAGAGATCTGTCCCATCGTGTGTTTCTGTGATCATTCTAAAAGCCAAATTATATTGTACTTAAAACCACATAACTTGACACATCCATAATTACCAAGGATTGTGATTGTAAAGTGCAAATGAAAACAAAGTTTGGCCAGGGAAGTAGTTCATTAAATAAGACAAAAAATGAGCGATTATATCCTGTCATCTCATAGGAGATGTCTCAGACTGGCTAGAAACAACAGGCCCTTCACCATTCAAACTTGTCTCCCAGGAGGTGCCCTCCACTCCTCTGTGGGCCCTAGGACATCTAGAATAAGCCCAGTTAGCAGGAGCCTGGAAGGTTCTCAGTTCATTCACACATATAGAAACTGCAAGAGAAACCACAACTTCATCCTGGTAATTTCTGGTATCGTTTGGGAGGAGAAGTCCTGGTAACCCATCTTTGCTCACCACCACTTATTTATGTGCTCACACAAAGGAGTCTGTCACAGGAACTTTTCCTACAGTGGTTAGAATTGCGTGACACGACCTGGTGGTGAACTCAGGTCTCCATACTTCTCATTTCCCTTGCTCTGCTCCTGCTGCTCACCACTACCCATGTTCCTAGGCTGTAAGACCAATATCTGAGTATCTCATCACAGTTCTTCTGAGCCTGGTTGCTGATGGAGAAAAAGAAAGTTTCTATTACTTGCAGTCATCATGAATATGACAGAGGATGACACCTCAATCAATCAATCAGGTAATACATGTTGTTAAGCACCTCATCCAAGAAATTCTTTTATGACCTGAGGAGTCCAAGCTAAATGTGGTACAGCCTTGAGATCTCCAGATCTAGAGGATCTGTCTCCTCTAGACCTTTGATCAGTTACCAGCTGCTCTGCCTCAGCTGCTGAGCAGTGACAGCACCTTTTGAGTCAGCAAGTCCCTCCACAGCTTTACTGACCTGCCACGTCCTTCCACTCAGGGGGGCTCCCTCATGACCTTTGCTTAGGCCTGCAGGTCTGAGTCATTCTTCAGAACTCACTTTCAGTCCTTATGCTGTTCTCAAACTTTATTATAAACGTCTAAAGATCCATACAAATGTGAACTCTGAGTCTTTTACCCCACATTTTAATGCGGACCCTAAATTTTCTTCTGCTACCGTTTTTTGCAAATGCCCCCACTTCTATCAAACTATTCCATGTGAACAGAAATAAAAGTTATTTCTTTGCACAGGAGCAGCGAAGGAATCAGCTACAAGCAGCTCAGGGCATGGCAGATGCAGTTCCCCACATGCTTTTCACATGCCTCCCCCAGCACTGCAGAGAGATCAGCCTCCATGGTGGCATCCTTCCATATGCCCCTCCTCAAGCTGCTGCAGGCTCTATCCCACATGGAAAAGCTGCTGGATATTACCTGACCCCAGTTTTCTAGTCCAACCCCATACTGACAGTATTTTCTGACTCTCAAGCACTAACTCAGACAACCTCTACTTGGGCTTGTGTGCTCCACCAGCTCCAGGGGATAGTTCTCATACTCCCAACAGAAGGTGACAGGGTAGTGGTGGCTGACATCCATCTGCACTGCTGCCTTTCTAACCTGAAACATGCACACATGGAATTACTTAGTAGAAATGAATTCAGCTCATGGAAAATCCCAGAAGAAAACTAGTAGTTTACCTCTCTGGTAATAATGGTAATGAAAACAAGTTTGAAAAAAAGTCATTTTTTGTTTATTGTATCTTCATTTTTACAGGTAAGTAAATCTTTCATTGTCTGGTGCAAAGAATTCACAACTTTTTCTTTAGTAGAGACATATCCCATTTGTAGGCTCCTGCTCAGATAAATTTGGATGTTAAGATTGTTACTGAGATTGACTTTGATGCTCAATATAGAAGAGGGGAACTTGTTAAATTTGAACAAGTTCACTGTTCAAATTTAAGGAAGCATCTGTAAAATTAAGTTACAAGTCTCTGAGGTACATCTTGCTTTTAAATGAAAGTTTCAGCTGAGAAATATGTCATATGTATTAGGGAAGTCAAGTGTAAACTCCTTGATTTCTCAAATCTGCAGACTTAAGATAGCTTCTTGGCTGGTATAAACACATGTAGCATATACACATATATTCCTGTGCAGCATTAGAAGATGTGTAGCCTGGTGTAACTTGGTTACCCACTACTCAGCACCATTTAATACCAGATGCCTGTCTCAGAAATCAGACTACATAGATGTCATGCTGGTGTATCAGGAGGAGGTCAAAGTGCAGCAATAGGTTCATTTGGGTAAATAAGGGCACCTGGAGGATGACATCTAAGTTCTAGGTTTTTAATTTAAGACCCAGTTAGAAGATGCTGCTTGCTCCCCAGTCTGACAGCAGAATTGCCCTGACCCCACTGAAGTTAACTTAGGGCAGACAACTATCCAAGAAAAAACCCCAGGACATCTGCAGATTTGCAGCTACATTTGCTAACACCAGCTGAGCCCAAGCTCCCTTGGGCTTTCCCACATTGCTTGCTTCAGGAGTCACAGAATCACAGAATATTCTGAGTTGGAAGGGACCCACAAGGATCATCAAGTCCAACTCCCAAGAGAACCCCCATACAGGGATCGAACCCAAAACCCCTCCTACAGTCAGGCCAGATGAGACATTGGTCCAGGCCAAATGCAAAGATCCCCTGAATACTTAAACAGAGGTTTCGGTGGGTTTGAGATGTATCTTTGAGTCAGTTTCTGATGCAGATTCAAAGTAAACCTTGGACAGACACCTCTGCATCCTGCAGGGACCACTGAGGATGTGAGCAGCGATCACATCCTGATTCTCCCTGTATTCAAAACCAGATTCTCCCTGCATTCAAAACAGCATCCTCTGCTTTCAGGCAGTCACAAGCACTGCCTTCCCAGACATGTCCAGAGCTATCTGTGTGTGTAACCCTTGGACCACACCAGCCTTCTTGGTGCCTATCATGAACAACATCCCACAGCCTCCTGCCCGAAAGGGTCATCATATGCAGCACCAAGCTCATCTCCAGCTGCACTGTGCTGCCTCCAAACCAGCTCTAACTGCAGATGTCAAACCTTGCCTCCTCTCCCCTTCACAATGGCATTGGAGGAATGATGAAATACAGAGAAAGTTACTGCACTTTAGTGCCAAATCTCGCACCATTTCATGTTTCCAGTGACTTCCAGCCTCATGTGGCAAGCCAGTGTTTCCATCTCATGACTTTGGTTCTTTCTGATCACCAGTTGTCACGTAATAAGGGGACCCAACCCTAGGGCAATCCCAGAGGGGAATCCTCCGCCCAGTTCAACCAAAGGCTGGCCTGGGATGAATCGGTGCTTTCCAGAGTCTGGAGAACATGGGTTTGCCCTTAAGGGCGGCCCCTCTGCTTCTTCTTCCTGTTTTGGCAGACAATGTTGGGAGTGAGGTTTTTCCCTGCTACCATTACGTTTCAGGGAAAAGAGTCCCAGAGAGGAAAGTAGCAGCCCCAGTGGGCAGGACACCAGCTGAAAGGCACAGCTCTCCAGCTCTGTGCCAGCTCTCCAGCACTGTGCCAGCTCAACAGGGCACCTCCTTGCAGCACATACATTGGCCTCAGACTACGTTTGCTGCTGGAGATGCCCCCAAGCTGGACCTGCATAGATGCATAGCCCCCTCAAAGGTTGTGCACCTACACAGGTGCTGAGTATGGGCATCAGCAGCACCAGCAAAGCTCAGGGTTCACACTCACCTTCAAATCTCTGGACAATTTTTGTTTACATTTTGCATTAGACCGCAGCTATCAGATGTGAAGCAGAAATCATCTCAAGCACAGTAACAAGGCTCTTGGACCTGCTACCTGCCTCACTCCCTGCCCCTCAGCAGCTCCCCAGGAAAGGAAGGAGGAGTTAGGCCCTGCAGAACCACAATATTTTGATTTCCTACCTGCAGGGCAGCTGCAGATCTCATCCAGATGTGTGCAGAAGAAGCTTCTCATTGAGGCTAGCAGGGGACAGCACAGCCCTTGCAGACTCCACAGAACCTCTGCAATGGCCCTTCACAGCCATTGCTGTCACCCTGTTATCCCCTGGCTGTTCCCCAGCCATCCCCTGCTGTGGCAGCACACACAATTCCACGGTGTAACAGGCTCACCACAGCTCCATGGCCAGGGATAGAGGGCCCTAGACACCAAGAAAAGAAATCAGGAAAACAAACCATGGAATAATAGAATAGTTTCTGTTAGGAGACACCTTTAAAGATCATCTAGTCTAAACACCCTGAAATCTTCAATGAGATCAGGTTACTCAGGGTCCTGTCCAACTGACCTTGAATGTATCCAGAGATGGAGCAACTCTCCCCTCTCTGAGCAACCAGTGTTTTACCATCCTCATCATAAAGCAGATCTTCCTTATCTATAATTTAAATTGACACTTCTTCAGTTCAAAAACCATTATCTCTCGTCCTATCACAACAGGCCCTGCTAAAAAGCTTTACCCTTCAAGTACTCAAAGGCCCAATAAGGTCACTCACCCACAAGTGGAAGACAAAATTTCAGAGTCTTTGGGATGAGGAAGGAAGTCTGTATCCCCTCTGTACCTAGGCAGGAAAACAACACACTGCACTGAAGGTGATGGATGATATTAATGCCTCCCTCCAGGGCTGTGAGCCTTCTGGGGAAGGTGCTTCACTCTGGCCACAATGCAGGACCTGGACACAGGCAGCTGTACTTTCGAGCACGCAGCTCACCTCTGCCAGCCTGCTGGTTGCAGTGCCCTGCTCAGGGAGCAAAGCCGTCATAGAACCAAAGAATATCCTGAGCTGGAAGGGACCTAGAGGGATCATCAACTCCAATACCTGAATCTGCACTGGGTAACCTCAAAAGTCACACCATGTGTCTGAGGGCACTGTCCAAATGCTTCTTGAACTTCTGCAGGCTGATGCCATGACCACATCCCAGGGAAGCCTGTTCCAGTGCACAACCTGGGTGAAGAACCTTCTTCTAATATCTAGTCTAAACTTCCCTTGACTCAGCCTCATGTCATTCCTTCAGGTCCTATCGCTGGTCCCCAGATAGAAGAGAATTGTGCCCTGCATCTCCTCTTCATGAAGAGGCTGCAGACCACAATGAGATCTCCTCTAACTGAGTCCACCATTAGCAAGTTTGCAGATGATACCAAGCTAGGGGCAAATGTTGAACTACCAGAGGGTAGAAGGGCCCTTCAGAGGGACCTTGATAGGCTGGAGAAATGGGCATTTTCTAATAATATGACATTTAACAAGTCCAAATGCCAGGTTCTTCACTTTGGACATAACAACCCCATGCATCGCTATCGGCAGGGGGTCAGCTGGCTGGAGAGTGGTGGAGTAGAGAGGGATTTAGGAGTAATGGTTGACAGGAAACTCAATATGAGCCAGCAGTGCGCCCAGGTGGCTAAGAAGGCCAATGGCATCCTGGCCTGTGACCGCAACAGGAACAGTGTGGCCAGTAGGACTGGGGAAGTTATTCTTCCCCTGTACACAGCGCTGGTCAGACCACATCTTGAGTACTGTGTCCAGTTCTGGGCTCCCCAGTTTAAGAAAGATATTGAACTGCTTGAGAGGGTCCAGAGAAGGGTGACAAGGATGGTGAAAGAACTGGAGGACAAGCCCTATGGGGAGCCACTATGGGAACCTGAGTTGCTCAGCCTGGAGAAGAGGAGTCTCAGAGGTGACCTCATTGCTGTTTACAACTACCTGAAGGGAGCTTGCAGTCGGGTGGGTGTAAATCTCTTCTCTCAGGCTGCCAGCACCAGAATAAGAGGACAAGGCCTTAAGCTACACCAGGGGAGGTTTACACTGGATGTTAGGAAGAGCCTTTTCACAGAGAGAGTGATCCCTCATTGGAATGGTCTGCCCAGGGAGGTGGTGGAGTCACCATCCCTGGAAGTGTTTAAGAAAAGACTGGATGACATGGTCTAGACAATGGGAGACTCGGATGGATGGAGCGTGGTGCCTATGGCTCCACAGTTATGGGTTCGATCCCTGGGTGTGCGTTCGCTTGGGAATTGGACTAGATGATCCTTGTGAGTCCCTTCCAACTCGGAATATCCTGTGAACCCATGAAGTCACCTCTTCCCCAGGCTGAACAAGCCAAGTGACCTTAGCCACTCCTCATATAGCTTTCCCTCTAGACCCTTCACCATCCTTACAGATGTCCTTTGGATGCTCTCTAATAGCTTTATGTCTTTCTTATATTGTGTCACCCAGAAGCGCACACAATATTCAAGGTGAGGTCGCACCAGTGCAGAACAGAGCGGGACAATCCCCTCCCTTGACCGGCTGGTGA
>WEKX01026346.1:21027-50739 GCA_013390025.1 Pitta sordida
TCTATCCCCATGGCAGAGTTCCCAAGCCTGCAATGGGACACATCACACAGACAAGTCCTCGGGGCAGTGAGCCCACGGTGCCCGTGGCCCCATTTTCAGCTCGCACCCACGGACCGGGGGGAGGCGCAGCCAGGGTTTCCCAGCCGCTTGGTCCCGCCCCGCGCCCTCCGCTTATAGCCGGACTGCCCCGGTCCCGCCGGCAGCTGCGCCGGTAGTCCCACGGATTGTCCCCAGCCCCGCATCCAGCCCCGCATCCAGCCCCGCCGCCGCCCGGGAGCCGCCGCAGGGTAAGTCCTTTGTGCCAACTGCCCGGAGCTCGGGTCTTTCCCCTTCCCTGTCCGCTTCTCCCGAGCCGCTGCCCGGCTCCCGGTTCGCTTGCTGCAAGTCTGGGAAGCTCGGGGGCTCTCTGCTGTTTCTGAGAGGGGAGGAAAAGTGGCAGGAGCTAAAGGATGGTTTCCTGTTAACAGCGACAGGTTTCAGCCTGACCTCGTAGTGTATCAGAATAGAGAATAAATCGGGCGACTTGGAGTAGGAAAGCAGCTCCTGGCATATCTCAGGGCTGAGCGCCACAAGGATATGTGCCTGGCAGTTTCATTTTGACAGCTGTGTCTGATTTATGTTGCTTTTCCCCAAAATTTCCGGGCACAAGCCGTGAGCAGCAACTACTGTAATCCCCCACACTTTCCAACTGCCTTCCCCAAAATCTGGATGTAGGTCTTAAGCTCCAAAGCATCCTAAACCCAGATCAGGCACTGGAATCCTTGTCCAGCGTGGCATTTCCCACCCTCACCTCTTTGTTCAAAGGAAGTGGTTTTCCCCCACATCCCGGAAAAGTGATTAGATAATGATTCAGTTGGCCTTGCTGCACTAGAAAAACACCATTTCAGTGCCTAGAACCTGGATGGTCCAGCGCAGTCCCTGTGACCTGTGCCCTGCCAGGGCCACTCTGCTAAGCTGGCACACTTCTGCATTGCCATTACTGTGTTTTTACCTAGTCAGGAAAGTACCACTGCCCTTATGACCTTCTTTTCCCCAGAGCACTGGAAAGCCCATTGAAATTCCCTTCTCTCCTTGGGCACCACTTCCTCAGGCAGAAATTGAAAGGTTCAACCCCTAGGTTAGGATCCTTGGTGTCTTTAAAGTAGAATTTCTTTTAGAGGCTGCTGCAAAGTGAGGAAGATACTTCCTGTGACTAGAGCATATGGTTGATCTAGAAGCTGTGGTCCCTTGCCATTACACCCAAGTTCAGAGCAGAAAACCTGAAGCAAGACTCATTCTCCAAAGCGTTCGGCTGCCTGCCTCCCACCAGGGAACTTTGATGCTTGCTGGTCCCAATAGATCCAAACAAATAGGAGAAAAGAGCTTTGGAATACTCACATTTAGGGTTGCTTCAGTCACCTTTTCTATAAAAAGATGCCTGAAAAGCCAAAAAATTTGAAAGTGCTGAGAAAGGCTTCCAGTAAATTTGTGTATCTTCTCAATTGCTGTTAGCTCTAGCAGTGAACTTTGCCAACTCCGGAACTGAAAGCAGGATTTGGCTTTGGAAACTGTAATATGAAAACAAAGTTCTAGACAACAACAACTGAGAAGAGTTGGAGCAGGGTCCTGGCAGGGACCTGCTGATCCATGGGTAGAGGAGCCCACATTGGAGCAGGATTTCTTAGTAGGGTTTATGACCTGTGGGGGACTCACACTGGAGCAGCCGGTGCCCGAAGGACTGCACCCTGTGGAGAAGTGACCCATGTGGCAGCAGTGTCCGAGCTGTTCCCCGTGGGATGGACTCGCACTGGAGCAGTTCATGAAGGACTGTCTCTCAAGGGAGGGACCCCACGGAATGCAGGGGAGGTCTTCTCTCTCTCAGCAGTGGTAGAAATAACAACTGTCCATAATTCCCATTCCCAGTCTCCCTGCACTGCTGCGGGGGAGGAGGCGGAACTTGGAAGGAGGGGAGTGGGAGGAGGTATCTTTAAGTTTTATTTTACTTCTCATTCTTAAGCTCTGATTCTGTTAGTAATAAATTTACTTAATATCCCTACTTGGAGTCTGTTTTGCCTGTGATGGTGATCCCTATAAGGGATCTCTTATGGTCCTTATCTCAAATCATGAAACCCTTCGTTGTATTTTCTCTCCTCTGCCCGTTTCCAGAGGGTAGTGAGAGAATGGCTTTAGTGAATGCCTGGCTTCCAGACGGGGTCAAACAACTATAGTCTGTTTTGGTGGAGAATGCAGGCACAAATGAGGATTTTGTGATAAGGGTAATTAATAATTGGAAGAGGTCACAGGCAAAAAAAATGCTGAACAATGTTAGAGAATGAAATGGTCGTGGGGAATTTTTGTTGTAATTCTGGTGAAGGGTCAAGTTGTGGATTTTGTGCAAATTGTCCGCATTTATTTGATGTTGTGACCATGTTTTGTTTTCTTTTTGCTGTATGGGGAATTTTGGTTATATTTTGGTTATTTGTTAATGTAAATGAAGGTTATATGATGAATGTGGAATTCAATGATAATTCTTAAATATGTGATTCCCAGAGGTGAGGGGTGGAATGTATGGGGTCTCTGTGGCCAGGTTTTGGTAGCAGGGGTGGGAGGGCTGAGAAGGGGAAGGCTGAGAGACTGCTGGAAGCTTCCCCCACATCCAGCAGAGGCAATGCCAGGCAACTCCAAGCCAGACCGGCTGCTGGCCAAGGCTGAGCCAGTTGGGAGTGATAATAATACCTTGAAACCCCCATGTCCCATGTGACAGGCAGGGATACTCACCACTGTACTCTTTCAGCAGCAAGAGTTTCAAATCATTCTGCCTAGATTTGAAGCAAAAAGAAAAAAGAGTGTAAAACAGCGCATTCTCTGGTTTTTTTCCAATAACAATATATATGTATAATTTTCTCTTTCTCTGTTTGAAAAATTCTCACTAACTGGAGGTGCTGGTTTACAGGACTCTTTTCAGTTGTCCCTAAATTTCAATTTAGGGAAACCAAATTCTCATTTAAAAAGGATTGAGGCACTGATAGCTCTAGCTATACTATTCCCCAGACAGGTGATAAAATGGTCAAATGCCGATTTAAAGCATATCATGCCAGGTGAGCTGCCCTGAGATCCTCTGCCTGCTCAGCCACTGCCATTCCCCTGAGTCTCTTGGGTCCTTCGTGATCCCCAGCCTTATAGGGGATAGCTCTGCTGAGGCACATGGACCAAATCCTCTGAGGAGGCTCTGCTCCTGCCTTGGCTTCTTTACTGGAGACATAAGTTTTTTTCCCCCTCAGCCTGTGACTCTGTTAGGAGCAGAGCTTGCCAACCATCAGGATGGTGCTGGACTGTGTTGTGTGGTGTGCGCTCGCAAGGGTCTGCGGACAGGATCATGGATGTGAGCAGCACAGTAAAGTGTCAAGGTGGGTTTCTGGGTGACCCATCTTGTCTGTGGACTGTGATTTCCCAGCCACTGCTGTCTCTGTTTAGCACTTAATCCAGCTAACAAAAATTGTAGGGAAAAAAAAACCCACCTTGTAGAGGGGCTTCCCAACTTGCAAAGATTGGGGCTGCCATCTCCACAGACTCTTTGCTTTGATGAATTAGAAGCTTATATAGTTGTCACCAGGTAGCCTTAGGTACACTAAACTTGGACTATCTGCACCACTCTACTGCTTCAAAAGATGGTTTGACCCAGGGAAATTTTCTTGTGTGGGCAGAGGTGACTCCACATAGGGAATGGGGAGAGGAGGAATGGCTGATGTAAATGCAGAGAATAAACTTTGCTAAGTAACTTTAGGTTTCTGAGAGGCTGTAGGAGAGTGGGAGAATTCCACTAAGACATAAATCCTTGTGACCTAGGAGGTCATCCCACTGGAAATGACCAAAAATCCAAACAAATATTTGTTAATATTGGCAGAAGCTCAGGAAAAAGAAGTCAAGAAAAAGATCAACAAAAAATTCAGAATAGGGGTAATTAGTAAATCTCTCCCTTGAGTGCCCTCTGACACACCATGAGCCACCCCTCACGAATGAGCTCATTCCTAGCATGCCACATGAAAGCTGTTTACTTTGAGGAGGAGAAGGAGAAAATGGGAAGCCACTGTGCCAACAGTCGGGCCAGGGTCTTTCTGTGTCATGGCTGTACTCCAAGTGTGTTCACTGCCCTTGCTGCCCCACTCTAGAAAAGATCCAGCTCAGAGGTACATGATGTGATCAGCATCATGGGGAGAGCGTGCTCTATTGCACTGCAGCTACACCAGCAGTCACAGCACCACTCTCCTAATGCTGCAGAGCCTCTGTACAGGGTGGCAGAGGATTCTGTGTGAGCTGTGCTCCTCTTCTGCTTGGAGACTGTAAACTGAATATACTATGTCAAAAGTAATTGGAGTTAAAGACTCCCCTGGCACAAACCACAGTGCCACATAACAACAATGAGGATGATGATGATAACAGTAAATCAGTAGTACGCAATAGCGAGTTGGGAACAACGTCAACTCTTGACCTTAAATTATAAGATTTCCCAAGACTTGAATCTGAGCTCTGTGCCTGAGATATCATTCAGCATTTCCCTAGTGTTAACTGCTAAAAGAATTAGAAACCTGCTGGAGTTTTAACAGTCTTTGATTTGCGAGCAGAACACAGGCAAACAGGAGCAGCCCATGGCCATCTGAGCCAGAGCCAAGCCCTTCACATGTCCTGTGTGCCGCAGGGAGCAGGAGAAGTTGCTGACAGAGGCAGTGCTAGCACAGCACCCCTTACCTGTGACCCCCAGATGTAACAAGTATCACCTCCTTTTAGCTGTGTTATTTCTTGTAGGTGTTTCTTACAGTAAGTGCATGGCTATCTAAAAAAAAAGGAAACGGAAGTTTTTTGTACCAATTGCCATTTAGGCTGCGAAGGTCATTAAGGCAAGTGGGAGAAGTGGGAGCAGCAAGGCAGAAGTGGGAGTTGGGGTTTACTGCTGGTATTTCCTTTTGCAGATGCAAACATAGATCAAGCAGCAGTGACACACTGATAATTGCTGGGCAAGTGGTCAAGATGGCCAAATGTGAGTGAACATGGTGGCTATTGCACCAACATCAGTCTCACTTTAATGCTTAAGGCTGTCTGTTTCAGAGCATTGCCAGGGTAAAGTTCTGACAGACATTAAAGCATTTAACCAACTTAATCATTCCCTTATGGACTCTCTTACTGTGTCATGTCTCTTCAATGGTTTTCAAAGATGCATTGGAGAACCAAAACTGTTTTGAAATCCACCTTTCTGATCATCGTTCAACAAAACAAAAGACCTTAGGCTTTTGGAAAGGGAGAGGTACTTTCATTTGTTGGAAAACCAACAAACAAACAGAAAAGAATAAATGCTTTATTTGAAATAATAGGGGAGAGAGAAAGAACTTGAACAAACAGGAAGGAAGGGATTTGGCAGAACTAATCTAAACACAGTGTTGTATTGCAAAATGCAGGCTGGGAAAAGAGCCCTGCAAAATTAATAAAGTCTAAATCACTTACAGACGATTGTTGTTATCGTGATTTTTTTTCTGATTTTTTTTTTTAGTGGAAATGTACAAAAAGGAGCTCTTTTCCACTGTTTTTTGGTTTCTGGTGTGGTATCTCAACTAGCTTAGCTGGTGAACTGCAGGGGGTTTCGTCCCTCCTCTCCTCCTCAGTACATTGTCTGGGGAAAGATGTAGGTGCACAGCATCAGCCCTGGCACAGTGCTGCTGGGTAACCCTGAGATTGGATCTGTTGGTTGAGCACGGAGCTAATACGTAATGCTTTGGTCATGGCTTCAGTCCCCTTATGGTCCATTCACTTAAGAGTTAGAATTGATGATCCTTGTGGGTCGTTTCCAACTCGGAATACTTATTTTGTAAATCCTGTCTGCTGAGCTCTAGTGCTCAGGCCCCCTTTGCTTGTTCATGCTCCTGGCCCTACATCCCTGGGGCAGGAGGGCTCTGCTGAGCAGCCCACACAGAGACCTGTCCCTCTGACAGCCACGGCCATCCTGCTCAGCCATACCAGCACCTCAGCCTTAACTTTCCACTCTGCCACAGGTGGAGGACCACCAGTTTAGCAGAGAGCCACCCAGATCCTGCATACATACATCCCTTTTTCTTCTTTCCAAATGTGTTTTCATCTTTGTTGTGTTTTAAAAGCAATAGCATGACTAATCCTGAACATGACCTGGCGTCCAAAGCAGGGAGAAGGAAAGCTTTCAGTGAAGCCAGGCTCTAACTGCTCTCTGTACCATCGGCTGCTACGACTAGCTTGGTGTCTCAAGCCTCTCTGAGAGCCAGCAGGAGGAAACATAATTAAAATAAAAGTCCATAATCTTCCAATCAGTTTGCCCAAAAATAGGTATCATGGTTTGTATCAGCATGATACATATCAACAATATAAACTTAACAAGGGTATTTGAAGATCATGACATTGTAGCCTTGTGACTGAAGCCAAATCCTTTAATTAAAGCCTAATATTTCTACCCTCACTCAGTAAAAATAAGCCAAAACTCTGTTGTCTATGAGTTCTTCGTACAGAAGTGTTCTGACCTCCTAGAAAGTAATTTTAAATAAAGTGTTGTTACAGTAAGGATTGGAAACTATGAGTCACTTTATTTATTTGCAATAATCGCATAATTATAATAATTATACAAATGGTTACAGTTATGCAAATAAATATTTAGCAATATATTAAATTATACAGGGACGTAAGTAACTTTAGCTAGGAATTTTGAAAGTATGTTGTAACAATAACAAATTCCTGTTGTTAGTTATTTGTAGTGCAGGAGTGTTGGTGGTAGATCAGGACTCTGGCAGGATAATGTCTGTTTAAACAAGGCTGAATTACCCCAATCCTTGTGCCTTGTTCCTGTTTTCCCTGAGCAGAGGTCAGTAGTAAAAGACCCTGAGAAGGTTGGAATTGATGTTGGTGCCATGTAAGAGTATGAGAGTTTCATGGCTGCTCTGAAGAGGCCCAGGGCCCTTGTCTCACCCACCCACATCATTCATGTGCAGCTCACATCCATAGTAATGGAAAACTCTGCTCTCCTGTATCTAGACAACCTCAAGGTCTTAAATCAGGGCATCTTTAAACAGGTCTTTGATTTTCTCTAGGTTAGGGTTAGACCAGAGACCTGCTTCCATCCTCTGAGTTGCCTGAGGGGACATTGCTCAGCTCTCCCACAGAGCCGTGCTCATACCAGACGCGTAGTGTTCTCCACATTGCTCACATATATGCCTTGCCAAATTGGTCTGTGGTATTTTTCTTGCTAACTGTTATAATCTCCTCTTTTTTTTTTTTTTCTGAAATTCCCAGGTTAGAAGGAAAATGATGAAAATGTTACCTTTTTTCCGAAGTGGTCCTCTTGGAATACGCAGTGGATCAGCGGCTTGCATTGGTGCAAACAGGCAGTTTGAAAACCCTTCAGCATCAGTAGCTGAGCAGGTCTCTGCCTCTTCTGAAGCTTCTGTAGATGAGATCTGGTCCAGGGACCAGGAGAAGATGAGTGAAAGGCCAGAGGCAGCCCGCAGAGGTTCACGGGCCTCTTCCATCACGAGCAATGAGAGCTCCATCTCTGCTGGGGACAGCCCTGAAAAGGGGAAGAAAGGAATAAAGGAGATCCTTACAAATCCTTTTAAGAAAAATAAAAAGACTAAACCACCCAGTGGTAAGTGCTCCTCCACCTTCCTTGCACCACTTCATGGGCCATAGTTACCTCTAGAGGGGCTGCATGAGGTGGAAAATTGTCCCCTAGAGAGGCAAGGGCGCTGGCAGATTGAACTGACTTTTCCAAGAAACCTGGGGAAACATGGGCAGAGAGAGTATGACCTCAAGGACTAGACCTTTGGTACCAAGGGCACAGTCCTTCAGGAGCTGTCAGTTTGCAGGTTTTCTGTCCAAAACAAAACATATTTCTACCTCTCATGTGGACAAAGAGATCTGTGGGTGGATGAGAAACCAAGGCATACTTTTCAGCTGTGTCCTTCTGTGAAACCACCACTTTGTGGAACACCAGGATCATAGAATGCTTTGGGCTCAAAGGGACCTTAAAGATCATCTGGTTCCAACTCCTCTGCTCCCCCAGTCTCCTCTTCTTCCAAGGGCAGGAGTAAGCAACACACATAGGTATATTCTGGGATTGATATATATGAACGTACAGCTTCTGTAGTCGCAGGCACCGGTCCTGGGGGGGCTTAGGGAGGTAGAGAAATAGCTGCTTAGAGAAACTTAGAACTGGAGAGAAAAGTATCCCTTCTTACCTCATTCATAAAATTTGCAAAATTTTATTTTAAAATAAAATAAGTTCATTTTGCAGCATAATCTCCTTTACTGTGGAGCTCTTACAAAGTCTTATTGTTTAAGTACAAATTATCTCATTTCCAGACAAGTCTTTACCTGTATAATTGGCATCTTTTCTCCATATGTCGAATGTTTTCCCTAACTGGTTGTTTTCCTTTTTGGCCTTGAATTTGCTGCTTAAAGCAAGTCTTTTTCGCCTTTGTTCTTACTGCTGCATTGCCCCATTCCCAATATCTTTGTTTGGCTTTTTTTAATCAAGCAACCAAAATTGCAGAAAGTATTCCAGATATGACACACCAGTGCCTGGTACAATATGTTACCATTTTCCTGTCCCAGCTGGGCATTCCTCACTGGATGCATCCTGGGGTCATAACTGACATTTTCACCATCATCTCCCAGAAACGATTTACTAATTCTCCAGGCATCTCTCTTCCTCCTCCATCTCAAGTTGATTCACATCCAGCTTGCAGCAGAAAATCCTCTTTGTTGCTAAGTAACTTTTGTTCTATTGAATTTATGTCTTGTATTTTGTGCTATTAAATTTCAGCCCATTTACTATTCAAGTTCTCATTGTTCCTGTAAAGCACAAGCCCTCAGTTTCGATAATGTCTCTGAACTCTGTGTAATCCGCAGATGCCAACAGGGCACTCCCAGCTTTTGTGCCAGTCTCTAATGAGAATATCAAATAATAGAGATTCATGAATAATGTCAGCTTTTGCCATCCAGGGTCTTCCATGCAAATATTATACACCTCACAAAACTTATTTTGGGATACAACTTCTCCAGTTTAACTAATAATTTGCCAGATTGCACTGTCTCAAGTAACTGGCTGTAATTCAGATGTAGTTCAATTGTGATCTTGCCTGCTAAATGTGTCCTTCAAAACAATTTCACAGGTCAGGTTGTGCCAATCTATTTCTGGAAAACCTACGTGGTATTTCCTCTAGCACATCTTATTTAGCTATGTCTTTCCATCTACATTTTTTCTAAAGCCATACTTTTGACTTGAGATCATATTGATGGAAAGGGGAGTAATAAATAAATAAACAGATAACTATCTTCACAAAGATGAATTTTGTAAACAAATTTAAGTAGCTCATTAATAGCTGTCCATATGCAACACACTGGTGATGGTGATTCAAATTTTCATTGCCTCAGTTAAAGGAAAGCTGGGGGAATAATCTGATCTTTAAATGAACAATTTTTCTATGTGGTAAAGGAGCCCAAAATATAACATTTTAGAAATATAAACATTTTTTAAAATATTTCAGAGCTATCATTTTTTGTAAGCCAGAAATTTAAATCTTCATTGTTGAGTAAAGAACGGCTGTTCTTTTTTCATCAGTCAAACAAGTCATGGATCTCCTTGGAGAGCTAAAGCTTTGTGATGCCACTCAGCATCTGATTGTTCTGGAGAAGAGCCTGTCTAGCAAAAGTGAGGAGGGACTGAACACCAGCCAGAAAGATATCGAGTCTGTCTATGAAGTTCTGAAGTACAAAGTCTTCAGCATCTTGAAAGACTCCCTGCTGATAGCAGAAACAAACCCAGACCTGCTGCAGCAGGCAGTGGAGGCTCTGAAAGAGCAGGAGAAAGAAGATCAGAGCTACATGTCAGAGAATCCACCTGACCAAAATATGCAGTTTAGACCTAGAAAATGGAAAGACCTTTGGATGGCTACAGTGAAGGAGTCAGTAGAGGCTCGAATGAAAGACACAAGCCGTACTCCTGTAACTGAGAACCTCTCTGAAGTTGGCCAGAACCTCCTGCACATGGGAAAGACAATGAAAGAAGATTTGATAGTGGTTGTAAAGTACATTAAAGAGCTTTATCCTCCCGAGTTTAATGTGTTCAGCATATATGCAGAGCTCTACCACAATTATTTTGCCTCCCAGGCAAAGAAAAGTGCTGAGTCTCATCTGGAAGACAAGGATATTTACCTTCTTCTCTCATGGGTGCACAACTTTTATCCAAAGTAAGTGAGACTTTTACATGTGTTTATCCCAACCCAGGTTCACTGGCTGCAAAACCAGGCATTTTCTTGATTTATGGATGGTATCACTGCGATGCTGTCCAGCACACTGGTGATGTGCTGACTTATACTAGCTGGCCAGGACAGCTGGAAGGGAACACTCAAGGCTGCTAGTCTGTAAATGACTGGCTGATCCCACCATTCAGACTTCTGGGCAGCAGACACAGATGTTTAGGGCTTCACTTGTGGGGTAAATTGTTTAGGTTCATTGTCTTGATATCTATTCCAGTTGCATACCTGGACTCATTCTTGGAAAATTTGGAAATTTCAGCCCTCTGGACCAGAGGACAGACAATAAATAGGACAAACTGAGATGCAATTATCCTGGGCACTGAGGATGTTGCTTAGGTGTTACCCACAGTCTATGCTCTCCTGCAGTTAGGAGACTCAGGGGTGCACCCGTGTAAGAGGATATCATCAGCCAAGGGGTCACCCTTCCTCCTCACAAACCCCGTTTCAAGTCCCCCATCCCCACCAGAGTACAGTGGCTGGTGCTCAGGAGCTCAGCAGACCATGACTCCATTCCCAGAGTTGTTTGTGGTCCCTCCCTGACACATATTCAACTCCTCCAGGCCCTGCCTGGACTAAGGACAACATACATTTCCATCTCTTTTTTCACTGATATCCTCAAAAAGTGATAGGGATTTGCATCAACAGCTGTCTTGAATCACACTGCTCTTGGAAAATGGGATTGTTTGGCTTTTTTCATTCCAGAGATATGAGAAAAGATCATGCTTTAGCCAAGGAGTTGGATAAAGTTAAGCTTGGAAGCCTTTTGCCATCAAGTCTGAGCAAAGAGCTTGAAAAAAAATACCTTGACAGTGAAGAGGTGAGAATCTGTTCAATCACTCCTATTCCCTTTACTGCTCCATATGACCTCCTGGAGAAGCTGGGACTTGTCCTGCACACACACTTCTCTCTTGTGTGCCATACACCCTGCACGCCTTTCCAGAGAAGCAAAAGCTTTTGTTTGTTTTTGAGGGACAGGTCGACTTTCTGCTAGATGGGACCTGCAGAGCTTCTGCTTAGTCCTGGAAGCCCTGAGAAAAGAACTGCTCTCTTCTTGTAAACCACGTGTTAGGAAAGAGCTGGGGAGGAATCCAAGAACTAATCTTTGTGGGAAACTTTCCAGTTGTCTGTTAAATTTCCAGAGGGACATATGATCTCTCTCACAGTAATCTCAGAGGATCCCAAATTACTCCTGATCTCTGCTAAAGTATCAGACCATAGGTGAGAGCAAAGTGTGGAGATCTGGTCTCGAAAAATCTGTTGCTTTTATGGAGAATCACCTGGCCTGCAGAAGATAAATTTGCTCTGGTTTTTTAATATCACTCTTGCGTTAATGGAAGCAAGAAGCAACTTTTATAGTATTCCCATAGCTTAGTGCTTTTGGCATTTAAACCTGGAATTCCTGGAAAACAAGACAAGTTCCAGAGTTCCAGGTTAAATGTAGCCTCTGATGGTTTGCATATGGGAGAGGTGGTGTGAGGTCTGCAGAGTACATGAATAGGGCACTGCGAGATCAGCAATACATTCCAGACATGGTACAGGCCATTTCCAAAGACCCACAGCAGTGTGCACTCAGAGGGGTCAGAGCAGAGAAAACCTGAGAGCATTTTGTTTCAGTCTCCAGTGCTTGTAAAGTGTCAGAAGTGCTCACAGAAAAGGATTGCAAAACCACGTAGAACTGAGTGTGACACACAGGCAATGCGTGGTTGGGGGAATTTTGGCTCTGGCACATGTAGCTGCCTGCAACCTTCCTACTCACTGCTCCCCTCCCTGCCCTTCTAATCCTCCCTGATGTGGTGGCATGACTGGCAGGGACATAGATCTGGATCTTCATCCCTACCTTAAAATACTCGACTCACTGTTACATAGGTGGATATTGTGAGGGGATTATCTTTGTTGCTGTGAAGTGGTGGGTCAAGCATCTTGTAACAATGAGCCTATATTTCTCAGCCCTGGCTGGCAAAATGTGCCAGGCAAAAGGTGAATGGGCAAGTAAAACCTGCATAAGGCTCTAGGTCAGAGCTGCTACATCCATGTTGTTGTAAATGCTGTCGTTCTTATTTCTGTAAAGGTTACTGTCAACAATTCACTGAGAAAATGTTTAGATAAAGAAATCCAAAGATGGAAGGAAGACAAAGAACCGGAGACGCTAAATGGGCATTTTCAGAGCGAACTACTAGGAATATTTGTTATCCAGGTAATACAGAGCTATATTAAAAATAAAAAATTGCATCCTTTGTCTACTTAGTATTTGATACTAACTATGGTCAGTGAGGGAAAGCAAAAGGCCAAGTCACTTGCGTAGGGCAGTAGCAGAGGTGGGTGGTACAGGGGTGACCAAACCCATAGTCTGGCATGGCCCTGGTATACCTCAAGCTAGGGACAAACTCCTCTATAGGCAAAACAAACTGGAAAGCTGCCTTCATTCCCCTGTTCAGTCCCTTTTGCATCCCCAGCAGCAGAGAGACAAGAGTTGCTTGCAACTGGAGAGACTGTCACGGGCAGAGCTTTTCTTTCCCCATGATCAATGCTCTCCCTCCTCTGGCAGCAGAGCATTAGTTGAATTTATTTTTAAAAAAATAAACCTTTCATATGTAGATGCTGTTGGGATTAATGTGGGATTTTTTAATGTAATCATGTGACATTCAACAAACAAACAATCAAACAAAGCCAAAATCAAGTGGCACTTTCCCTACTTTCTCCTGTTATTTTGTAGACTTTCTTTCATGCTTCTTTCTTCTTTGCCTGTCTCACCATCTGAAGATGAAGCTCAAAATTGGCTTGAACCCACCAAATAGGAACAGCTGGTCTGCATGGGCCCTGGCTCAGGAGAGCTGGGTGGAGTTACCTCAGTTAAGGATCTGCACCCTCTTTGACAGATGAACATGGCACTTTCGGAGCAGTCACCATTTTATACTGATCTTGCTTCTTTATTTGTTTGTTAGAGTATCTACAGTGGCCAAGAGCGAGCCCAGTACATCAGCAGGGCCGTGGGTGAGGAGCTGTCTCGGCGCCTGTGGAAGGAGCTGCCTGTCTTCCTGAGGAGGTGCGGTAAGGCAGCTGTGGGCAGCAGGGCTGGCAGAGCCCCCTGGGCATGCACTCACCCACCTCTCCTCTTCCCATCTCCCTTCCAGCTACAGGGATGCTTTTGAAGACTTTAAGGAGAAGAGTAAGAAGCACACATACTACAAGCCTATACTTATTGCAAATATTAACAACTGCTGGAATTTTAGGTAAGGGTCTATAAGAAAAAGTTTTGCTCCTTCCTCTGCAGGCAACATATAACCATGTGATAGAGAGGAGGTTCTCCAGAGTGAGAAGAGGTAGGTCCATCTGCCTGCAGAGGAAGGTGTGGAGGCCTCGGAATTTCTCTCTCTCTCTTATTTGAGGAGAGAGTATTCTGACCTTGCTGATACTTCCTTGCAGAGAATACACGGAGAAAAACATGGCAGAAAAGGATGACAACAAAGCTGATATCCTCAGCACTCTGGGTGACATTGAAAACAGCGGCTTTGACGTGCTGCTTCAACAGCTCTTTGCTCAGCTGAAGGTACTGTATCCATGCCACATCCCCTCATTCCCCGTGGCTCAGGTAGTTCCAGGTCAGGACATGTTCTGCTGCCGTGCTATCTGTTGCTCAGATCTCTAATTCAGTAATGGTCCTAACGCACACTGCTGCCGGAAAACTCCCACTGTCCTCTCCTTGAGCTGGTCCTCAAGCCTGCAGGCAAAATGGGCACAGTGACAAAGGCATGACTGTGCAGGTGAACATAAAACATGCTGATTGCATCTTAGACAGTGGCTGCAGGAGAGGGAGTCTCAACCTGCAACTGTTTACTCTCCAAACTGTAGGAAGCTGTCACGAGTGGCATAAACTGCAATTATGCAGCTTTTAGCATTTGCATAAAGTGACCTAGAAGGCATTTTTATCTTCTTCCTGTTTTGCTTTTGGGGGCTTTTTTTATACTATATATAACACAAGCTTTCTAAGTTAAGCAATTTTGGTGGAGGGGAAGGATGTGTAGGAGTCAGGAATGCCACAATCTCTCCTGCTTTCTCTGCAGAGCCTTTTGGAATGTATGACAGAGAAGTGGTGCATTTCTTTTTAATTTTCATATTTATTTACTGTGGCTGAGGAAAATTGTGATTGAAAATGTCTCATACTGGTTATCTTTTTCCCCAGTGATGAGTCCATAATTCTCTAATCAGACAAGATTGTGTGGAGAAAAGATTAAAACTATGGACATAAAAAAGAACACCTCCAATATGAACCTTTTGAGCCTTTAGCCTTCTCCATCACGAGGAAACAAGAGGGGGACACAGCCCCCTTTTTCCCTGCCCTTCTGAGCCGTTGTCACACATCCCCACACAGGACTCCACACTGCACTCTTTCTGTGTAGGACACTGTACATATAGAAATGCTTAATGTACATGTGCATGGAATTTGTTTTGAGGCAACTTAACAGATTTTCCTTTTTTCAGCCAATGTATAAGAAGTTCACAGAAAATAAGTGGGAGTCCAGCAATGAAATTATGAACGAGATCATTAAAACCACCAGCAGACATATTTCAGAATTCCGAACATTAAAGGACCCCTTTTACCATGTAAGTCTGAGAGAAATATTGGAAGGATTCTGGAATGCTGAGGCTGCATTTTCCGCTTTGGTCCTCTGAACCTCAGGTTGCCTTGACCCACACTGAGCTGGTGAGCTGGCCTGGCATCAGACAGCTGCTCAGGCAGCATGCACTTTACTTAGATTAACCATATAAATCTTACTCTTCTCTGGCAGAAGCAGACTGCTGTAGCTCTGCTGCAGTGTTTGCAGAATAAATCACCCCTGATGTAAAGAAAGTGCTTTAAACAACACCCAGTATATGGCTTTATTTCTAGATTTGATTTAACATTCCTGAAACACAGATGCAATGGCATGGGTCAGTCTCTTTGCTCCTTTGATTGCCCTAAGGACTGGAGGAGATGGATGCAATTGGAACAAACCATAGATAACTGAGCCAGAACCACATTTTCAGTGATGCTAGAGTGTCGAGCATCACTGTATAAAACAATATTTGATTTTCTGCCTTTGGCTTAGTAGCTGAAATGATGATGTTTTGTGTACTAGAAAGAAGAATGGGAAGAGCAGCATGAATTCCTGTTTCTCTCTAATACTGTTACTTCTCTAGCACATGGAGCTCTTTTCTACACTTTAAACTCTTCCCAGAAGGAAACAGCATTTGGAAATTCCCAGAGTTTATTAGAGAACAAAGAAATTCTCGGCATCTAGGATGTGGTGTAACCAGTCCTGGGATTTTGGCAACCAGTCTTGTTCCTGGCATGTAATCAGCAGTAGGCATTGGTGGGGCATGTTTTACCGCACTCAAGATGTTTTTGTCCTCCACCTACCCTCATGGTTTGTTTTATCGCTGTGCAAAAGAGAGATGGATGATTCCCTCCCTCTCCTTCCCAACAGGCTATCATTGAGAAGATCCACACTCATTTGGTTAAAGAGTACATCGTGAGGCTGCTGAAGAGGAAAGTCAGCCTGAAAACTCCAGCACAGCAGCAAAATCTGGCCAAACATATCTCCAAGAATGCTGCTGACTTGGAAGCCTTCTGCACAAGCAATGTACGTGAGTGTTTGTCCCAAACACACTAGCACAGGGCACAGACACAATAAAATCCAAGAAAATAGATTTTCATTGGCCCCTCATTAATTTTTCCAACTCAGCTTAATTTCCTGGAATACAAGCTCTTAGGCAGAAAGAGGTCTCCAAGTGCCTGCAGGCAGGAAGGCTCCCCTGCCACCAGCCTGCCCTGCCCTGGTTGGAGAGACATGTTTTCATCGTCCTTTATCCCATAGGCAGTTTCCTGTTGAAGGTTTATATTAATAGAGTCAGAAGACTTAGGTAATCTCTTTGGATTTCCGTGCAACTTCCATGAAGTGTGAGTTTTGACTCGGTTATTAATGAGAGATGCCTCTGCCCAAATTAAGGTGGAAAAACCCCATATGTCAAAGTCAATAGTAGGGGTTTTATTTAACAGTAAATGGGAGGTAGAGAAATAGAAAAATATTAAAAAGTGGAGTCAGACAGACAGATAAAGCATGGATCTAACAGTGTCCTGTTAGTCCTTCTTCACCCTGGGTGTTTCAGTGGTAGGAGTCCTGGAGTCATTCTTCAGGAGATAACACCTTTATACAGTCCAAGTTCTGGGTATCCACAGGATAGTTGCAGATGCTGTTCCCAAAACTTAAGGTGGTATGTGTATGAGCAGTTGCTTCCTTTACTATGGTTTGCCATAGTGGGAATTTTTGTCTGGGTATGTAAACCAGGATGTGATAACCAAACCCCGCCTCGCCACCTCACACCTTCCTGTCATAAATTTGTTTTGAGATAGGCAACTGTGCAATTTGTCCTTCCTCTCACCCCTGATTTCCCTCACTGCTGCTTTTAGGTCAGGCAGAGGCTGAAGCAGGCAGCGTGGGGTCTCCAGGGTCCACTAGAGCCATGGATGAAACACCTCTCTCTGTCCTCTTGATATCACTTCTGTCCTTCCATGCCTCTAAATTTGCCTGCAAAAACAAGCTAAAAACTAAGCCAAACCCTGTCCTCCACCACTCCATGAATGTTTGACTAGAGAAGGAACAAGCCTGAGAGGAACAAGCTTGTGGGTGTGTGCTCAGGCAGATGCATCTTGAGAATTCAAGTGGCAAGGAAAAAGGTCCAGTTGGGGCTTTTAAGCAAGTGGTCAGGAAGTGGATTTTGGCAATGCCTGGGGATGCTAGTCCGGGTTGTGTGTGGAGCTGGGAGACAGCAGCACATGGCACTTGGCACATTAGACCTCGTACACACACTGGGCAGTGGAGAAACCCAAGGAGGGCTGGTGGGAGGGCTGGGCCGAGGGAATCTGTCAAACTGGATGGGGAAATCTCAGTCTTACACCACTTGTGTAAGAGGATTAAAAACCATCAAAAAGCTAATCCAATTTTGCCAAGGGTGGCCCAGGCAGAAGCATCACTGAAAATAATTGAGACGCTTAAAATCACTGGTGTCCTTCCTCCTTACCAGGAAACAGCCTCAGGAGCCAGCTCTTGGGCTGAGCAGAGTTTTGAACCCCTACAATGCCCCACTAACCACGTTCTCTTCTGGCAGGGATCTCAAGCCATGTGGCTGAATTCAGTGCTCCCCAAACTGGCTGAAATAATCCGACTTCAGGATTTAGGTGCTATTAAAATTGAAGTTGCAACACTCGCCACAACATACCCAGATATCCGGTAAGAGATGATGAAACAGATTTGCTAATATTCATATGGAACTTTAATTGAGCCAGGAAACTGTCAGATATGGGTATACATGTCATTTACATGGGCTGAGCCTGTAAAAATCAGCGGGGGATGCCTGCCACTCTGTGGCAGTCCCAGTGCCAAATGGACAATGAAGGAAAATATGAGTAAAAGCCTACTTACATATTCCAATTTTCTCCTCCAACTTCTAGAGAAAATTCAAAGGATTTTCTCTTTTGCTCTGGAGATTCCCTTCCCAACGCCAAACCTTCCAGGATGGTTGTGGGTCCTATGTAGGGCTGCCAGATGCTGAGCTGGCCCCCAGCAGGGACCTCGGTGCCCACCTCAGGGGCGGGGGGATCACATGCTGGTGGAATGGTTCTGGCATGGAGACGTGTGGAAGGAGATAACACCTGCCCATTTCTCTTTCACAGCAAAAAGCATCTGGAAGCGTTCCTGCACATCAAAGCCAATTTGTCACGCAGTGAACAAAAAAGTATCTTGGGCTATTTGACAGACAGCACAGCATCCACGTCACCCAAGGCTCCACTCTTTTCCAAAGTCAATGTGTCCTAGGCCTTGGCACCCCCTTGTGCTGGACTGACGGAGACCATCCCCTGGAGCGATGCACAGTGCACACTGCCACCTTTTCCTATGGAAAGTGCTTTGTCCTAATCTGATGTTCAGCATCTCTGTGGGAATCAGCATCCTCCATGTGGAGCCAGGTGGAGGGTGCGCCCACGAAAGGTGCAGTGCCCTCAAAGACCGGGGCTGCTTCTCATACCAGTCATGGATTCCCCCCCAGGATCTCCTTGGTGCCACGACATTCTCTGCCTGGACATTGCCCTGATGCTCTGATCTCCATCTACCTCTCAGGGTGCTGTGAAGGCCACATCACTGTCTCTCCAACTAGCCTATACCAAGCAGACACCTCCTGGGTACCTTTTTTGTCTTCTAAAGAAGTAGAGGGAAACAAAAACTGAAGCCAAAATTCAGAGATGTTGGAAAAGTCCCATGAGAACATGCTTGCACCCCTCAGAGCCGGGCAGGGCAGCTGTGTTAGGCTGATGGGAGAGGCACCAGCTCTCTGGTGAGGAGGAGCTGCAGTTTAGCCATGTCAAGGCTCCTGCCATCTATCTCCCTGTACTGCAGGAGCCCAGACCCAGGCCTTGGAGTGGTCACAGCTGCACGCTCTGACCCAGCAGCAGCACTGACCAAGGGCATCAGGGTTTCCCTGGAGAGCATGTGCTTCTTTCACCTCTGTGAGGTGGGAGCACCTGACCCTCTGGCAGACAGCCCATCCAGTGCATCTGCACAGATCTTGGGAGTGAGCTGCCTAGTGCAGTGGATTGTATGGGCTAAGCCTCAGCATATAGTAAAGCACTTTGGATATTACTGAAGCACTCCTTACGAAGGAAGATGACATTTCCAGACCCCATTAACAACACAGGCTTTGAAAGGGGTATGGAACTGGTCTCAAATGCCATCAAAATGTACAGAGCACCCTGTTTGTGTCACCATCCTCTTGCTTGCTCTTTCCCTTCTTGCTGTAAGGTCAATATGATGTGAAAACACAAATGGGTCTCATGTGAAACTGTGTTTTGGTTTTTTATAGCCCATTTTTTTGGGGAAGCTAACCACTTGCTAGAACAACTCTGTGTTTAGTTGGAGATCTTTCTGTTCTGTTTTTCTCTATTTCAGCTTTTGTAATCAGCCTGTAGAAAGTCAGTCTGCAAGGAGACGCATTATGGCTGTGCAAACTATATAATGTATTTATATGCATATGCAGTATACCACTGGTGTATTTTTACATCCAATTTTCTTTTTTCTCAGTTACAGAGATTAATTTGCAATGTTTATATGTTTAAACAGTATTGAAATAGGCTAGAAAAATTACTCATTTATTCTGTCTCTGGCTGTTGTTTACTGTATTGCCGCATTTCTCCTTCCACTACTCCCAGTCTGCTCTAACCCACCCACTGGTTCCAAGTAGGGAGAGTTTTGCCAGACTATAGACAGGCTGGAAAACCAGAGGCACCCTTTGTTTGTGCTGTGTATGAGTCTCATAGTCTGGCTTTCCTTGCTCTCAGGAGCAGGGGCTGCCACATCCACCATAGTTATGGTATGCAGTATAATAAGATCTAAAATGTCAACCTCTAAGCACTACCACGGTCTTAATGTTGAACAATAAAAAGATATGTATTTTATGTATATCTCATTATTACTGCTCTGGCACTGCCTTCCTCCCTCTCAGTCATCCCCTCCTGTTCATATGGGCCTTTAGGAGACCCTCCTCTCAGTTGCTGTCAGCCCTGTGGCCTTCCTGCTGCCCCTGTGAAATAGCCACTGAGTGCTGTGGGCTGCTCATTACAAGTGGCCAGTGGAACACAGTGGGAGGAGGAGTCCTCTGCCAACAGGTTTTGTGGCAAAATCATACCCTGAATGAAGAACAGTGCTTTGGTTTTAGTTTGGCTCCTGGCCACAGGTAGCACAAATGACCCTCTCCTTCTCTCTAAAAAGCACACTCTCTAAAAACTCATATAGCCACAGTTTAAAAAACTTTTTATTTAAACACTTAAATGCAGTTAAAAGCCAAATGCCAAAATTACTTCTGACAGTGCAGAGCACTCATGACAACTGTCACCTATTGGGTAACGTTTTCTTTCCTAATTAGTGAAAGGTCATTTTATTGCTTTGAGGACTCAATTTTGATTTAGAGATCTGTTAAGGGTCTATGGAAATGCATAATACAAATGATTGCACTGATATTTAGAAGGGAAAAAACCAGATTCCAGCTAAGTAAGTGCTCGAAGGAAAATAGTGTAGCTATTTATATATCATAATTATGATGCGTAATTTCATAAGCCATATGGAACTACATTGTGCAATTCTCCTCATCCTGCTATAAAACCCCAGCCTTCAGCTCTAATGAGCCCAGGAAACTAATTCATTTATCTTTCCATGTGATTTGACATTTACAATGGCATTTGTTTCTATTTGGCATATTGCACATAGACTAGTAGTTTCAGGAGTTTGCATGAATGTCTTCTGATAGCAGTGTTAGTTTAATATTATAAATATCATGCCTACAAACTAAGCAGAATATTCTGAGGATTTTCTTTATCATGCAACCTCTGCTGATGCTGATGCCTGCCCCTCCTTCAAGACAGAACAGATAGCCAAGATTAAAAATATGAAAACCAGTTTTACAGAACATTAAGAAAGCTGGTTCCTGGTCACAGCCAGCTCTCCTTGGCTGTTTTCAGTGCCACCAGCACATCAACCCACAACAGCCACAGCACTGAGCTCACACACGCACTCTCATTCCTGGCTCCCAACCCGTCCATCCCATCAGGCACTTCCATTATTTGCCAGAAGACTTGCAATTTGCAATGCAGAAGGCACATGGACACAGACCACAGCGTACCATGGGGTGATCTGAGGCATTACTTGCCTCCCTTGCTCCAGTAGGTGCTACCTGTGGCATGCCAAGTTCCCCATGACACCTGAGGAACCTTTGCCCTTGCTGCAGGGGAAGCTGAAACAGCCAGAGGGCTCTTGGACTCTTCCCAAGTGTGAGCATGATGGAATAAAGCAGGAACATTCTGTTAGAGTCTGCTGAGAAACTTTGGGGTCTGCTGACCTGTAAATGAAGCATTAAGAAACCAGAATGCTTGCAATTTCTCCCCTTTGGGCCTGGACCTTCTCTCTAGAGTTCCCTGAGAGGTGACAGTACTAGACTAAAGGCCACAGGATTTATGGATGTCCTGATTTTAAGAGGGAGACACACTAGAGCAAAGTACTTTGGTAATTGGGCCCTTTCTGAATTCAGCTCACATCTCCAGGTGGGCAGTCATGGCTTCAGTGAAATGCACAGTGACATGCTAGGGTGACTCAGTTCCTCACTGGCTAATTGTTGTAAAGCAGGAAGAGTAGGTGCAATCACATATTATAAAAGGATGTGGCAACAATTTGCTAACCTCCATTTTCAAATCCTATACTTAGCTAGCATGATCTCTAATAGCAGAAAACCTGGAAACCTCAATCCAGTGGGAAGAGACCTGAAGCTTGGCAATGCATGGAGTGTCCCAAAGGAAAGGTGCCCCTGCATTGGATGGGATGGCAGTCTCCTTCCACAGGGGAATTACGTGGGTCCTGAATCTCCCAGGACAGTTTTACTTGCTGCCCCATCACCTGCCTCTACTTTGCACAGCTTTGGTCAAAAGTCAGTGCTGGAGGCCAGATGAGCAGAAGCCAGCATCACTGAGCATCAGGAAGGATATTTTGGGAACAGACTAGAGGCCAGCGAGCTTGTGTGTGACACCAGGAAAATCATGCTTTGCCATGCTGGAGATTAAAATCCAGGAGAGTAATTGCTGCCTTCCTGCGTGGCATAAAAGAGGATGTGGCCCACCCACACTCATATTCTTGAAACACAAAATATCTCTTTCGTAGCCACAATAATAGAGATGGAAACTAATGTTGGGGGATTTCAAGAATTACTCATCAGTGCAGGAACCACAGATTTCCCTCTTAGCACAGATGCAAATCCTCACTGATGGGAAGGGAGGTGGAAACTTGAGGGGAAACCAGAGGAAATGTGATGGCTCAGACATGCCCATGTCTGTTACTGGCTGTTAGTGGCAGAAAGCTAGTGTTTTTAAAGAAATATACAATTTTTAAAGTTACTATGAAGTGAATGTTTGCCCCTGCTGGACACCATTTCTTCTTGTTACTAGGGTTTTCTCTTCTAGAATTTGGGTTTTTAAAAAATCCTTTTGACCCAACCAGCTTGGAGGCTTCCCTATACAGCCATTTTTCATCATCCACCAGCATCCATAAAAACTAGTATTTGAGTTCGAGGAATTCAGCATTTTTTATCCAAGTAGTTTTTATCCAAATAGGACAAAGCACTTGGTCTATAATAACTCCCCTAATAGACTAATAAAAGAGGAAACCTTATCGTTTAGCAGAGAAGTTGAGCTCTCAAAAGTACTCATTAATGTTGGAACGTCTGTGAAGGGGAAAGATTAGTTCTGAAAGGGAGGAGGTTATAACAAGCCCCTAGGTAGAACAATATTGGTCCTGGCATCTTCAAGAAATCTTGAGTCCTATCCCAAAGGCTAGAGGCCAACCCTCAAATCCCACCGGCAAGAGCACTGCAGTCTGTGAGTTCAACCAAGCACACAGTTCAGAGAAAATAGCAGGATGAAGTTAACAGTGTTATGTCCTAGTTAACAGAGGGCTGTTTCTGATCTTTAGTTTCATCGCTGTCCCCTCTACTTTACACCAAGGGCGTAAGAATTAGTGACAACCACCTGAGGTGTGGGGCAGGAACTGTCATCTTTGTGCTCATGCACGGCAGACCCCTTGTCTTTGACAAGGTCCCAATCCCAACTTTGCTCATGATCACAGAGCCCCTCTGCAATCTTCATGGGACTATGCAGTCCCAAAAAGGTTGGTTGAAGCTACCCACTCCCCTTGTTTGACATGTGGGGAGTAGCAGAAGTCTTTCCAATTCCACAAGAGAGCCATTCAACCCAGCAGGGTCCTGGCAGCCACTCACCTGTGACAAACTTGTGCAGACACTCCTGGAGCACATCAGCCTTGAGACCAGTAGGTGTGAAGGGCATGTCATCTGCAGAGGTCACACTTTGTTCAGAGGTTTCATTACTGTCCTACCTGGGCACGGGTAGTTTCCAGAAAGCCGCTCGGAGCAGCCTTGTGTCCCTCAGGATGCTGAGGAGTCACAGAATATCTTGAGTTGGAAGAGACCCACCAGGATCATCAAGTCCAACTTGCTGCTCCTCACTAAGTACTTGAAAGTAAAACATTTAACTAAGACTGTCAGCCACATGTTTCTTGAACCCTTTCAGGTTTGGTGCTGTGATCACTTCCCTCAGGAACCTGTCACAGTGACCAACCCCCCTCTGGGTGAACAATCCCTGGGCGTCCAACCTGAATGTCCCCTGATGCAGGTGAGGAAAGGACACTTTATTCCACCTCTGAGGGACCACAGGGCTGGGGTAACTAAAGTGAGGCAGGGAGGACCTACAGACCACTCCTGTGATCTCATGGGGCAAAAATACCCATAAGAGTTACCAAAAAAAGAGGGAAAAACTCCTACACACACTGGGTTAGCTAAACCTGCTCCTGGAGGGACCTTGGCAGCTTGCAAAGACATCACAGGTAAGATCTCGAGGTCAGTCCTGGAGCTGGCAAAACACAGCATGAGTAGTAGTCCAGATAACCTTTGCCATATATGAGTAACAGAAACATAGGAGAGAGCAGAACTGAGGTGAGAGAGCAGCCTTCAAGTACCTGCCCTGCCTCTGGCCATGCTCAAAATCTTCTTTTGGTCTTTGTTTAATTGTCCAGCTCAGCATCCCATTCAGATCCATTAAAAATATCACCAAGACTAAAGTATTACTGTGGAATGCATGAACTGCCCAAGCTCCTATTTCTGTTTGATTTGATTTCTCTACGAAGCCTCTCTCAAAGAGCTCAGATTGCGTTTACTTGGGGAACATTTTGTCACATCAGCACGTACAGCATGAAATCAATAGCAGCTTTTGAAGAAAGACCAGATTCATCCATTGTCCAGAACAACTTCTTCAGCCAACTTTTCTTGGGTGGAAACCACATTTAAGAAAAGGAAAAGCTGCCTTCCTTCCACCTGCGTCAAAAGCTCACCCTCCATGTTCCCTGCGGACGAGGGGCAAAGCCCTGTCTCTCCATGTAACACTACCTCTCTATAAAAACCAATTTCTATACAAAATAACACTGTATATATCCAGGTATGGTGTTATTATTTCCAGTGCAATTTTTTGCTATCTCATATGAACAGCTCTATACTGCAGACTTCAGCTTATTATTGAAAAGGGTACTAATTGCCTGTTTTCATACATTTCAGTATAGCTTGACTTGAAAAGCAAATTTCTGCATGAGCAATGCTTCCATGTTAATGTGCAAATTACCATGAAGACAATCAACACACAGTAGATTTCTGCAATCTGTTTACCTCTCTATACACACAAAAAAATCCTCATAGAGGTGCTTTCCAGAGAGGAAGCAATAAATTCTAGAGATTTCTGAGAGTGGATAACTGGAGTTGTGATGAATACACAGGTCATTTCTTAATCAAAGGTTCCCATGTTACACATGCACAGAGTGACCCCACACAGATGCTATTATCGTAACAACAGCTTCTCTCACAGACACTCTCCATCCAGCCTTTTGCCCAGTTTCAGCCTTTCCAAGAACAGTGTTTTTGGCAATTCAACATTGTCTTTCTCCACAGAAAGTGGGCAGATCAGGGTGTTTTGTTTGGCAATTCAAACCATGAAGTGTGGGACCCAAGAGCTGCTTGTGCTGATCTGTGAAACCCCCTTTCTCTTCCCATGCTCTGCCACAGTGTGGTCTTAAATGAGTTCCAGTGTGAGTTTTGGTCATTATTCCTTCTGCTAACTTAGTCTGCAAGAAATCATCAGAAAATTCAGGCCATACAAGTTCACAATGTTGTAGGAGCCTTAACATATTGTGACAGAAATACAAACAATGTGCAGAGGACTTCTCTGTCTTCTCCAGATATGTGAGTCATCAAGAACCTCAGTATTTCAGTTGTGCAATTTCCATTTAATGTATAAAATAATTCAATAAACATGATCTTACCGTCCCTGACAAACTGGCATTCCTGAAATTCTGAATTCTCTGCATTCTNGTTTCAGTTGTGCAATTTCCATTTAAAGTATAAAACAATTCAATAAACATGATCTTACAGTCCCTACTATCTATACTTCCAGTATTCACGACTGACAAACTGGCAGTCCTGAAATTCTGAATTCTCTGCATTCTGAAGCTTTTGGTATACAAATAAATGCAGGGTACACCTGAAAGGACAAGGTGGCCATCAGCCCCTCAGAGGCTGATGTGACTGGTCTCACAGGTCAGTGAAAAGTTATGGGGTTTTTTTTTTTAGGTGTTTCACCTGCGTGTCATTGGGGCAGACTGCTGCAAGAGGTTTTCTTCTCTAGTGAGGTGTTCCTCTGTAGGACTGGCTGAGGAGACACCCCAAGGCCAGGGACAGTCTCACCTCTCCTTTCAGCTGTTCATCAGACAGCTGTTGAAGGAGGTCAGTCCCTGCCTACATCCATAAGGATGGGAAACAAACAGTGCTGCAATCAAGTAGTTGTCCATCTCCTTGGTAAGTAGGGAACAGAAAGAGTTCCCAGGAGGAAGGTGATACATGTCTGAAGGAAAGTCAGAGGAGGATGACTGTGCTGTGGAACAGAGAGGTGAGCTAGCACCAGGAAAGGGAACCAGAGGCTCCTGATGGGCACAAGCTGGAGCACAGGAGCAGGAAAAGGCATGAAGTCTTGCTGGTGGAGCATTCATGCAGGTGATGACTTTTGTATATCTTTCGTGCTTTCATTTGCATCTGTCATGAGTACCTGCCATTGTGTTCTCAGGTGGAAGAACAGATTATAAACACCCCGCTGTGCTTGTGTCCCTGCTTGCACCTGGCGTGGGTGACTGCAGTGTGAGTAGCCATGAGCTGTTCCCAACAGACAATTCCATCTCCAACAACACAACAAAACCACGATTAGGGGCTGAAGCACTGTAACACAGTGGCCCAGCTCCCCAAATACTCCTAACCAAGGGCATGACACATGAGGTCAGCAAAGGCATCTCCTTAAGCCTGAGGGTTGGGTCTCCAGTACACAGCATGAGCTGGGAGCAAGTGACTGGACACAGGCAGAGGAGGGATGTCAGACCTGTGAGTGAAAGGCAGAGAGACACAATCTTCAAGGTCAGATGATGACCGGCCTAGGACAAGGGGGTCTATATTTGGCAGTGATGCAATGAGCTAGAAGCAAATACTCATTTTCCCTTGAAGCGTAGGCAGGGTGATGGCTGCCAAAGAGAACATGAGCACCATCAGTGACAGACGATACGTTGTCAATGTTCAGACCATCTGACTCTCCTCTCTTTCTGTTTTTTCAACACATCTTTAATGTATTTTCATTTTCTTGGGATAAGCATGCCAAGGAATGGTGTGGTGTATTCACAACCTGAGGCAGAGGTTTCCTTTCCCAGAAAGGATTTCTTTGTCAACTTGCAAAGCCTCAGTGCTCTCAGCTGGAGCTGTGCTGCACACAGAAACCAGTCTGAGGCCAGAGTTCTTGTGAGGGTGAAGATTCAGGTAGCAGTGTGTGCCAAGCTTAAATTTCACTAAAAAGCAGGAGGAACATGGAGGAACGGATGCCCTCCCCTGCCCTCCCCTGGCCCTCTGCCACAGGAACCACAGCCCTGCAGGTACACCTTCCAGTCTGTAAGTGATCAGTCCCACAAACAGCATCTTGTCCTGAACTCAACCCTGCCTTCAGTCCCAGCATCCAAAAACCAGAAGCCCTTGTAGAGCTGCTTGGCCAGAGCTCTTTCCCAGCCCTGACTTTAGCAGCCGTCTACCCAGGCTAAAGCATTTTCTTTAAGCCAGAGGAATGACTTCAGGAACTGGGATTGTTCAGTCTGGAGAAGAGGAGGCTCAGAGGTGACCTCATGGCTGTTTACAACTACCTGCGGGGAGGTTGCCGCCAGGTGGGTGCGGACCTCTTCTTTCAGGCTGACGTCATCAGAACAAGAGGGCACGGCCTCAAGCTACACCAGGGGAGGTTTAAACTTAATGTTAGGAAGCGGTTTTTCACAGAGAGAGTGATTGCACATTGGAATGGACTGCCCAGGGAGGTGGTGGAGTCACCGTCCTTGGAGGTGTTCAAGAGAAGGCTTGATGAGGAGCTTAGTGACATGGTCTAGCTGGGGGGTGTAGGGCTGGATGATCCTGTGGGTCCCTTCCGGCTCGGAGTGGCCTGCTAGACTGTGAGGGACCTAGGTTGGTGTTTACCGCCGGGATGTGCGTTCGGCCACTGTACGGGTGTTAGATGGTGAGTTGGACTAGATGATCCTTGTGGGTCCCTTCCAACTCATAATATTCTGTGAATCTGTGAATCTGTGAGTGTGTAGCTCAGCATAGGTCTGCTCTCCTGTCTTATCTGTCCCTCACACAGTTGAATTAAAGTAATGCCATTAATGAAGATTGTCAAGCATCACTTATCATCTCTTACAGACAGACCAAATGGTCTAAGAGCATACATTATGAAGATCAGTTGAAGGGGGAGCAGGAAGGAGATGACCACAGAATAAGAGAGCATTCACATCCATTGCACAATGCTGGAGACATGGGACAGAAATGATCCTGATTTACACCGGAAATATGCTGAGCAATGCCTGCTGGGGTCCCAAGGCAGTATTCCCAGGGACATTGATCCTGCTACAGCAGCTCTGCTACCTTGCTTACCTCTGACAACAACCCACCTCAGCCAGGAAGAAAAGAAAATGAAGGGATGAGCTGTGTTTGTGCAGCACGGCGAGATGGCCAGGGGGAGCTCAGAGTGCAGTCTGCCAAGGTCTGGGGTGAAGATCACTGGGTCACTGCAAGAAGAAGTAGGCACCAAGCTGCCTCCTGAAGCCAGTGTAAGAGACAGTGTTGGTCTCAAAAGGGACTTGGGAGCTCTGGAAAGCAGACTTCTCAAATAAAGGAGACGAGTAATTCATCAGTAGTGTGAATTTTTGAAGTCTCCAATACGGATGGTAAGCTGTGAAGAGGAGGAAACCTCCGCAGTCTTAGGTAGCATCTGCACACTTGGTGAAAAACTTCTCCTCCCAAGTGCTACCTAGAGAGATCATGATGGACAAACACAGCACAAAAATGCAGAGGGAGACCTTTACAGCTGAACATCCCTCAGACCACCAGCTGGACAACTGGTGTCCTCAGCCTCCCTCCAGCATCCACAGCATTGTGACTGCTGTGTTTACCCTGCACAGAAGCAACAGATGGCAGTTTCATCAGCCCAGGAATGCACATGCCCTCTCAGTCCTCAGTCTCATATTTCCTCTCTCACTTTCCTTTCCTGTGCAACATGCACTTTAACCTGTATCTCTTTGGGGAAGAGGCTATCATGTGTGAGGCTGGCTTGGTCCCCAGCCAAACCCGATTTCCAAACACAAGCAGAGCTGTCCAGTGTCTCTGTCAGAGCAGTACACACAAATACCATCATGTCCCAGTCCAGCTGACACAGGCACAATATGTGTCCACTGGGTCAGTTCACATCAAGCAAAAAATGCGGATATTAGGATTTATTTTTATTGGCTTTCCTCCACACAGTTGAATTGTGTTTGCTTCGTGTTGGATTTGTTTGCTTTAAATTTTCCCTCATTACAGGAAAGCATTGGCAAGAGAACCTTGAGCAAGCTGAAGTCTCATTAATAATGGCTAGGACAAATGAAATGCAAATAGCCTGTATATTTCAGTCAAAACCCTGCAAGTTGAGTTAACATAATACAGTTCATATTGCTACACCTCTATTTGCTGTTAGCTACACAAGTGATTTGGCGTCATTTTTTTCTGGATCGATTTAAGCATAAAAATTTTCTGGACAGGACTGGCCTTAACAGCCTTGGCTTCAGCTTGCTGACTGCTTCCTATCTCCAGTGCGAGGAACTTGCCTGCTACCACTGAGACATACTTCAGTTGTCAAAGTAAGAGAAATCAAGACAAACCAAAAAATCCTTCAAGAAGTGGACTGCACTTTTATTCAGACCAGATACGTGGCAATAGCCCAGCAGAAATCACACTGTGCTTTGACCAACTCAAACTACACTGCATTTTCACTGAGAGAAGGGATATTTGTAATCATTCCTCCTTGGAACAACCACCTATCTAGATGGTCCCTTGCGCCCTGGATGACAGGTCAGTGATGAGTATTTATTCTCTCTGTGCACTGGGGAAAAGAGCTGTACTGTGTTTTACAGACCAGGAGACGAAACAGATGTGAACAGCCCTGGAACACATGTGGTCTTGCAGCAGGGCACAGGCTTGAGCTCAGCTCCAAAGGTCCCTGTAAACTCTTTGGCCGCCAGACCAGCTTAGATTTTTGATCAGGCCAACCAGTGAGTCTAGAAATTTATAAAAGGCTCCTCCCATCCTCCGTTCTGACATTGTCGTGGTTTGACTCTGGCTGGATGTCGGAGATTCACCCACAACCACCTTCTCACCTCATTTCCGCCCCCCC
>WEKX01026346.1:51036-73204 GCA_013390025.1 Pitta sordida
AAAGAAAGTCTTTCATGACCCTTCCCAGCGTGAGTCCGAATCCAGGGTCAACAGCTCTTCCATACTCTGCTGTCCGAGTGTCACTCCACAGGGTGCAGCCCTTTAAGCACTGGCTGTGCTGCTTCATTTGTGGACCCCATCTCAAAGCACACAGACCCTACCAGGTACAGTTCTGCACAGCGTGGACTCCTTCTCCATGGGCTACAACGTCCTTCCAGGATCTCTGCTGATCTCTGCTCCAAATGTGGGCTCCAACATGTCTGCAGCTTTCCTCCAGCATCCTCCAGCTCCGGCATGGGCTCCCTCTCCATGGCCACAGGTGGATTTCTGCATCCCTGTGCTCTCTCTCTATTCCATGGGCTGCAGGCAGACAGTCTGCTTCACCATGGTCCGTTCCACGAGTTACAGAGATGCCTGGAACACCTCCTCCCCCTCCTTTGGCCCTGGCCTTGGTGCCGACATTGCTGTTAAAACCTCTCACAGCTCCTCTCCAGCCAGCTTCTTGCTGTAACTACTCCTTTTTTCTTTCCTTTCTTAAATATGTTACCACAGAGGCTCCTTTATCTTTCCCGATTGGCCTGACCTTGGGCAGCAGCGGGCCCAGCCAGGAAGTGGCTGGCGTTACCTCTGCTTGTTAGCCCCCCTGCTGCCAGGATAAAAAAAAACCACATTCAAATCAGCACAGACATCTACTGTGGAATACTCAGGGCATTTTGATGCAAAAGGCACCAGCAGGGAGATGCCAGGTATAGCTCAGGAAGTCCCTGCATTGCATGTTGCTGGGGACTGGATGTAGCAGAGAACATCCTTGCAGTCATACCAGGGTCTTGCATTCCTTTCTTGGCCATCATGAATTGCTGGGGGTTTTTTTTGTTTTTTCTTAACTTTTGCAGAACTGATGTGGCAGGGACAACAGTGTGCATGAGGAATGGGCACCTCATGAATAGTACAAGCCAGTTTAATTACACTTCATGGATGGTTTCAGCTGTACTGGACCATAGCCATTCCAGGACTGCCATCAGAAGATGCTGTTATTACATATTGCTGCCATCCCTGTTCATATCCTGTCCTCCCAGAACCTCTATCATCATCCGTGACCAGATGCATGATGGATCCTGGGTGCAAAATGAAGAGACAACCTGA
This sequence comes from Pitta sordida, assembly GCA_013390025.1. Taxonomy (NCBI): domain Eukaryota; kingdom Metazoa; phylum Chordata; class Aves; order Passeriformes; family Pittidae; genus Pitta; species Pitta sordida. The sequence continues at coordinate 52,180 of WEKX01026346.1, forward strand.
GAGAGCAATTCCTGCTCCAACATGATCAGCCACACCTCACTGGCCTTGCAGAAAGACATATATATAATATTTTCCTTCTATACTTGTTGCCCCATATCCCTCTGCTGCCAGTCTGCCCAATACCTGGGACCAGTCTTCACCCTTAAAAACAGTCATATCCAGGGAATAACAGAAACGATGGACACAGGAACCAGAGATGGAAAAAAGGTCTTGCAGTATCTTGTTAGCACAGCGAGTCCACAGCTCTGGCACAGCGGCTCGCTTCCCCCGTACTTTCCCTGTGGAAATTGCTCAATGGACAACTTCTAGTTTTCCTCTTTGTTGCACTCTCCAGTTTCACTTTTTTCACTTCTTTATCTGAGAGTTTATGACTTCAGCTGGAGTCAGTGAACTCTTATCACACGATTTAGCAGTGAATTTTCCATTCTCCCTGTCCATGTTTTTTAATGTTGAGCTGTGATGGCTGAGGTATCCCCTCTGCTGCTGAGCACCGTCTGAACCTACATCTCAATCAACACAGGTTAATTGGCCATGTGGGCAAGGAAACACACACCAGTTATCTGTGCTGGGAAAGGACCAGGGTGTGGAAGGCCATTAGGACATGAAACACTGTCTTTTTCTTGAGAGGGCAGGCTCTAGGAAGTCTGGAAGTTTTGGGGCAGAATTTTCTTCCCAGAGTTCTTTGGTGTATTCCAAAAGGCAGCTTCTCACCTCCACGCCTTCCCAGGGCCCTCTGCTCCACACTCTACAGCTTTGGGGCAATTTTGTTTCTAGGGGTTCCTGGAGACTTGACAATTTAAATCCCATTCCTGTATCCAAAGTTGTCTGTGTCTTGCTGTGCAGAGCCTCCCTGAAATTCATGGACTTTGCACTGCTGTAAACCAGCAGCAGTCAGAGGCCAGCCCCACAATGGACAAAACTGGGAGAGGATGATTGTCACATGAAAGGCATCCTCAAACACATGCACTCTATCCCACTCACAAGTAGGTCATTTCCCCATCCCCAAAACACAAAACCAAAAGCAACTGGTTTTACCATTAAGTAACCCCAGAAAATAATCTTGAGTGTTGTCCTCGGTTGTCATCCATGTGACCCTTTCATAGACACTCTTACTGTTTACCATAATGTATCCCTCACATATTGATTTTCCAATTAAAAAAAAAAAATCTTCAGGATCTAAAGCTGGGACCTTCTCTATGCTCCCAGTTTTAGTTTCAAATCTTGTTTGCTCGAAACTGAGTGAACGACCTCTAGGAATACCAGAAGGAAGGAGGAATGCTCTCATCAAGGGTGCCGTGGACTCTTCCCACAAGCTGTCCTCCAGACCATGTCTGGGGCATCCTTGGTGTAAGGCAGCAGCCTCACATCAGTCCCCATATACCTCTCTGGTTCTCATGAAACAAAATTCAGAATGCTTCGGACAACAAGGAGGGACCCCTGTGCCCTGAGATGCAAAGCTCAAATGTAATGTGTGGGTGGAGAAAGAGCAGGTCTGTGATATGCACCTCAAGTACTGTGTCCAGTTCTGGGCCCCTCAGTTTAAGAAAATGTTGAGTTGCTTTAACGTGTCCAGAGAAGGGCGACGAGGATGGTGAAGGGTCTGGAGGACAAGCCCTATGGGGAGTGACTGAGAGAGCTAGGGTTGTTCATTCTGGAAAAGAGGAGGCTCAGGGGAGACCTTACTGCTCTCTACAACTTCCTGAAAGGAGGTTGTAGTCAGGTGGGTGTAGGTCTTTTCTCTCAGGCTACAAGTGACAGAACAAGAGGACATAGTCTTAAGCTGCACCAGGGGAGGTTTAGACTAGATATTAGGAAGAACATTTTCACAGAAAGAGTGATTTCTCAAAGGAATGAGCTGCCCAAGAGGGTGGTGGAGGTGTTTAAGAAAAGATTGAATGATGTATTTAGTGACATGATTTAGATAATGGGACGGTGTATTAGGTTGGCAATAGGTCAGGTAATAGGTAATAGGTTGAACTCGATGATCTCTATGGTCTTTTCTAACCTTTTTAATTCTGTGATTATGCTTGGATGGACACACATCAAAGCCTTAGGAAACCTGGCAGATCTGTCTCTTTTTGCAGCAGATTCTAATGGGAAGGACACAAAACTGTTGCTTGAGCCTCAGAGAAGCACAAAGCAGCAATATCCCCTTTGCACCATGGACCCATGGCCAGGAAGTGTCCTTCGCCAGGGCAGGGACAGGCAAACTCCCTCGGGATAAGGGGCAGCAGGGTATGGGCCCCATGGCAAGGGCTGCCCTTGGATGCCTTCAAATAACCTGGAAGATACCTACAGAGTCTGGGCCTGTCCTGTCAGGTGAACCGGCAGGAACCTTTGTCTCCTGTCTCATGCTGATGGACCAGGGAAGAGCCAGCCCAGCTCCACAACTCACCAGCCCACAGGTGTTCTGGGAGGGGGTGAGCACGAGAGCAGAGTAGAAACTGTGGCCTACTGAGGTTTCCAAAAGACATTTTGCAAGCTCTTGCCATAGGCTTGGAGAGAAACTGGGAAGCAATAGGATGAGTGAGAAATTCTCACAGGGCCAAGTGAAAGGACAGAGATGGGAAATAAGGAGCAATTTTCAGGGCTGCCCTCCCATGCAGGGTTTTGCTGGGATCTCTGTAGAAACCTGGGCAAGGTGGACAGGCGGGTGACAGCTGTTGCAGATGACATCAAATGATTCATGGCACGAAGGGTGATCTTATGACGCCAAGCAAGCAGGTGTTTGAGTGCCAGAGGAGATCTATGCAAAAGGATGCAAAATTCTTTTTTACATACAAAATAGGAGAGCCAAATGAGAGTCTGGGCAGACAGCCCTGTAGAAATGCTACCTAATGCAAGGAAGAGAGAAGAAATCTCAAATTAAATGTGAGGAGTTAATAAGAGGCAGAAGAAAAGTGAATAAATCAGGAACAGAAAGTCATGCCATAACAAAAACTCATGGCAGCCCCAGCTCAAGAACTGTGCACCTCCCCACTGAAGTGTGGGTCACTCTCCCTTAAAGAAGGGCTAGCAGAGGAGGAGAAGGTACAAGGCAGAATCATGGCAGAGGTTCTGGGTGAGCAGGACAGGACTCCTCTGGCTGGAAAAGGGTCAACTGAGAATGAGGTTCTTCAAAATAATAGAGGGCTAAAGTGGGTGAAAGAGCAAAAATGTCTCTTCCCACACAAGAGGTGTCAGGTGCACGACCCAAAACCAGAAAGCTGAAGCTTTTTTTAGACAGGGTATAATTAGGCTGCAGCAGCTCCAGCTGTAGGATTCTGTGGTTACTTAAAGCCCACCTGTGCACAGAAAACCGTCAGCCAGGGGTGAAATGAAACAACAATAGGAGCAACAACAACAGCAAGAGGAACGAAACAACATTGAGAACTCTTAAATAAAGACACTGCTCTGGCTCAAAAAATGTGTAAGCCACAAAGTGTTGGGGTTTGGGAGAGTTTAAGGGGGTGGATCACGCCTCCAACCACTTCTACTTTCCCTGGACATCTATTCTTGCCACTGTCATGGAGACAATACTAGACTGGAGAGATTTTTGGATTGACCCATGCAGCTATCCAGCACCCACTCCCAGACACCCCAGATGTTTGAGGTTTGTGGATTAGGTCATTTGGCTCCATACCACTTGAATTCTGTGTTTATTTTAATAATTTTGATGTAGTGCCCAGAGGTTCAGGAGAAGCAGTGAGTCCCGCTATGAAAGGTCACCCTCAGACTGCCAAACCTTAGTTGCACACATTTTCAATTCCAAAAGCAGTATGGGAAGTCAGATTGGTAAATCAGTCTTCTCATATTACTTCCCAAAAATATCTTCTGGGTTTTTTCTTCTGGTCCCCCAGAAGAAAAATAAAATAAAGTTGATACTTTGTTAAATACAGAAAATGTATTTACAAGTATTCCATAAATTTTGTTTTTAAATTCCAGTCAACTTTACCTCATAAAAAGATCCCTAATCTTTTAACTCTGAAGTTCTGATTTTATCAGAGCCTAGAGCTCTGCCTCACATCCTTGTGTACAGCTGGGACATGTGTTTATGCTTCAGTCATGTCAACAAGAGCAAACATCCCAAGCAAGTATCAATTCTTGGTTCAATGACTTGAGCAGCTGGGGCCTTGTGGGAAATTCCACTCTTGCCACAGGCTCTTGGGAAGCCTTGCTTCCCTGGAAGCAATACAGAAATGTAGATCCTTGATGCCAACAGGCTTCAGACTGGGAAGGACCATCCAGTGATCCAGGGAAATTCCTGCCCTTCTACTCTGCTCTTATCTAGTCCCTAGCAAGGACTATTTCTTTCCCATCTGGTCCCATCCTGGCATGGTGTGTGCTGAAGACAAAGACTCCTGCCTTTGAGGAGATCCAAACTCCTCCAGTCAACTCTTAATTATATTATCCCTCTCTTTGTTTGCCCTTTCTCTTAGTACAATAGGTCAATGTTACAAAATTACAGACGGATAAGCGTGTTCCTCACCCCAGCCCTCTGCTCCATCAGCCTCTCTATTGCACCACGCTTGGGAACAAACGTGCCAGACAAAGTCTACAGAGCTTTCACTTCCTGTTTATTTTCAGGCAGGTAACAAGTGATGCTTCATTACACATAAGCACATGGACACACTGTAATTGTTTGGTCTGGCCACAGGGCTCACAGGATGATGCCACTGTTGGAAGGGGCACCTGGAGGCCTCCAGTCCACCTTCCCTTTCAAAGCAGGACCATTGACAATGCTAGCTCAGGTCATCCTATGCTTTGACCCAGACAAGTCTTGTAAAACCTGTAAGTGGAAAGTTCACTACCTCTATGGGCTACATCATCTCCTAAGGAAGAGTTTCCCCTTGATGTTGAACCTGAACTTTCCAAACTACAACCTGTGCCCCTTTTCCTTGGGTGTATCACCTGCAGGTTCTGAGAAGATTTTGGCTCTGTCACTGTCATAACCTTAATGCAGGTGGCGATCATATTGTCCTTCATCTTCCTCTTTCCCTCAGGTTAAGCAAGCCCAGCTTCTGCAACTTCTGTTCATTGGCCACATAGTCTAGACCCACCCACTGGACCACCTCCATGTTACCACACATCCATTACTGAGGCAACCCTCTCCTGCCTGCAGACTTGGAGGACTTCAGTGGAGAACTTTTTGGCCAGCAGCTGTATCTTGCCAAAACTGGTGGCTGTTATAGGATAGGCTGCAGCCCCTGTCACCAAGCACCCTGACATCAGCTCCCAGCACAGTCCTGCGGGACATGCTGGAGGTGTCAGCCCAGGCTGGAGGACAGCCTTTGTTCTTGTGCCCAAGAGTCAGCACCCTGGTGGTGTGGCAGCGCTGCCCTGCCTGTGTTGGCAGAGACCCGGACCCAGGAGAACCTGTCCAGCCCAGGAACCTGTCCCCAGCCCTCACTTCTCTCCAGGAGAGGTACCCTGCTGCATCCTAGATGAGATGGCAGGGGAATTCCATCAATGCTGAAACCATAGGAGCTCAGAATTGTGCAAAACATTTGAGGCTAACATAAACATCTCTGCTTTTATGAAAATGGAAATCAGATGGTGTCTAAATGAACCCAGAATGTTGTCCCTTTGGTGCAGCACTCTGTCATTTCTCCACGGATGGAGGAGCTGCTCTCCTGGGAGCAGCTGGGATCTGGATTTTCCAGTGAGGCCACGCTCTGTCTTTGTTGATCGTGACAGCCTTGCTTTGACTCAGCCCTCAAAGTATGCTGAAATATGAGCTTGTGTCATGTCTGGCAGCCTAGACAATTTCCCAAGGCTTGGGGAGACACGTGATTTACCAGAATCTCTTCTTTTCCTGCATCCCTACAGCCATCCCAGCCCTTACATAAAGCCCCAGCATTCCCCTGCTGTAGGAGGGGAAAAGCCCTAAACACACACTTTAATTCAGCCTCTGCTGAAGGCCAGGACACAGAGCCAGACAGCAGCTGAAGAGCCAGATACCAGCTTGGGTTTGCCTGCACGGCCGTGCAGTGAGACAGGACAGAGAAACCCCCTTCACCTTCCCACAGCTGGGACACACCTGACAAAGCATGGCAGGGCATGTAGCAGCAGCACTGCAGCTTTAAAATGGAAACTGAGGCACAGCGCTGATTTGTGACTGCTCTTACCAGGGCCATGTACCTCAGTACTCAGTACTTTTTAGCCCAGAGTTCAGCTGCAGAAGTGATTTATCTAGAGTTCACCCACTCAGGGTAGTTGCCATTCCCAGAGCAAGCCTGTGCTGTGCAGAGGCTGGCAGCATCGGAGGCACCTACATGCATGAGGCAACCTGGCTGCTCTCAGCCTCTGGGCTATCCACCTCCTCAGAACTCATATCTCCCAGACTGCTATTCCGGAGAGACTGCATTTTCCTTCCAGGGTTCCCTGCTCTCCTGTCATTGCCCTCACCCCTTTCAAAGATGCTGGACCTAAATGTACCTGTGGGCTGCCCTGTTTCAATTCCAAGGATGCCTCTTGGCAAGGATGCCTCCATAGATGCCTTGGAAGTGATCCTGCACTGAGTAGACAGGGTGCAGTACTACTTTCCTGATCCCTCTCTTCATGGGTGGGAGAAAGGATCCAGCTCTGGGCAGAAGAAGATAGGACCAGGTATGGGGAGACCAAAGAAATACTGGTTCTCAAGACAGGAGGAACTGGAAAAATCAAGCCAGTGGGGCAAGTTGCAGCAGACGCAGAAATAACAGGAAAGACCCTGTGTCGAATTGGTCTAAAGGGAAAGAGGAATTTAGAGGAGCAGGCAGCTCCTCAGGACATAATATTGAAGGCACAAAGAAACCTCCCAGTGCAGTAGGAGGATGAGTAGCATAATAGGAATTCAGCTGAATCATAAATTCCTTAATCCCTTGAAGTTCAAGAAGGAATTACAAAAGGAACACAAGCTATTCAAATTTCAGGAGATCCACGTAAAACTGTGGCAAGGACATCTGGGAAGAAACTGGTAATCTGGAGCACAGATGCTGGTACTGAGGGATGGGAAGCACAGGGGAACACAACTGTAAGTGCTCGGAGGGCCATCTGCAGCAGCAGCCGCCATTGCTTAAGTGGCCTCTGTCATCCCCATCACCACCTCCCCAGCCCCCAAGAGGTGCACCAGCATCAGGGGGGACACATGCACAGAGGGCTGCTTGTGCCAATGACACAGCCAAAAAGTAAATGAAATAATATAATGCTAACAAACTGTGTGTCCAGCTGCAGCCTAAATAAACCAGAGGCTTCCAGAGGTGGATTTCATCCACTCAAAATGTCCCAGCAGAGCATATTTGAAAAATTGATCGAATCTATCCTGCAGCCATCCACCACAATAGCTGGGAGGGAGGTGGCACCCTGGGCAAGAGCAAGCAGTGCTGATCTTAAATAGGGAAAAGGGCTGATCTTAACAGAGCTGATCATAAAATAGGTGTTATTTCCTAGAAAAAACATTGGTAGAATCAAAGAGTTTTGAGCATGAGAATGATACCAAGTCAATACACCAAGATTGTTTTCATTCATTTTTTTTCTTCATAAATCTATTTGCTTTCCCTCCTTGGCAGGAGTTTCTCCTCCCTGAAAGAAGAGCAGTTGTATCACAGAGTCATGGAATGGGTACGGTGGGAAGGGACCACTGGGGGTCATCTAGTCCAACCTCCCTGCTCAAGCAGGGTCCCCTGGAGAATGTTACTCAGGATTGCATTCAGGTGGCTTTTGAAAATCTCCGGGGAAGAAGAATCCACAACCTTTCTGCACAGCCTGTTCCAGTGCTTAGTAATCCTCCCAGCACAGAAGTTCTTCCTCATGTTCAGGTGGGGTTGGATGGTTGGGACTGTTGGCTTTAGTAAGATTTTTGACACTGTCTCAAATACCATTCATGTAAATAAGTGAGGTAGAGATGGCTTCTGGCTGTGACTTAGCACAGCTCCACAGCTCTTTCTGGGCATACAGGTCTCTGTCTGGGGATCTGCTCTTGCAAGGCTTCTGGGAGGCAAATACTTGGAGAGAGTTCCATGATCAGAGCAAAACTGCACGGAGTGTTGAGTACAAATCCAGAGGAGTCTGATCTGAGCCAGTATCATTAATGATTTGGATGCTGAAATGTAGAGAATGCTTATCACAGAATCACAGAATTAACAAGGCTGGAAAAGACCTTTGAGATCATCAAGTCCAACCTAAATGAGAGACTCAGGGACTGCAAGCTTGTTGGCCAGAGATAGGAAACAGGATCTGATACTGACATCATCTAGGAAAATAAAAAAATCAGTAAGATGCAGTTCAAACTGAAAAGATCAACATATGGCAATGCCACAGAAGTAAGGAATTGTACAAAAGGAGGAAATTGTCCGTTCAGTAATAACTCTGCAAACATTCAAACACTCTGACAGGTCATGAACAGGCTGTATCAGCGCATTGCTGTGCAAAAGGATGTCTCTAGCTGGGATTTGCAAAAAGGAGTGACACCAGGAACACATAGAAAGAAACTCCCCTGCTCCAGCTGTCATCCTCAGAGCTCAACTACTGTGCAGTGTCCAATCTTGGCAATCCAGAATCCAAAAGACAAGGAAGAGAATGACTGGCAGACCATAAATGTGATGTCTGAGTAAGCATTGAAGGAACCAATCAAGCTTAATTCAGAAAAGAAACAAGGGCTGAATAAGATGTTGGCCCTCAAAGAGGGCCATTCTTTCTAGAAGCCAAGAATTGCTTCTAGAAAGAAATGCAATAATGGCAAGGCAAGGCAAGGCAAGGCAAGGCAAGGCAAGGCAAGGCAAGGCAGTCTTCAGGGAAGTTCAGCTTCATGCTGGCTTTGATACCAAGCTCTGGTCTCATGACCAAGCATTTTTTCTCCGATCAGTTTCAGAAAACCACTTGTTCAACTCTTCCTTGTATATTGTGAATGCACAAGGTTTTCTGGCAGCTCCACAATCCTCCAGGGCCCTGTTTTTCAAATAGGCAGTAGGGGAGATGATGCCAGATCTCTTTTTCTTGAGTCCCAGTGTGTTTCACAGGACGTGGACCCTTGGCTCCTGCAGTCACTGTCGTCTCTCCTCCTTCCCTAAGTGTTGGGTATGCAGAAACTTTTCCCACTGTGCCCACAGTAATCCCAGTCCATATGGCTACCAGGCAGTCTTGCAGAAAACATGTTAGGCGTGACTATTTTTAATTATGATCTTGTAGCCTGAACTCCACCTGCCCAGGCTTGTTTGGTTTCGGAAAATGCCAAGAAGGAGCTTCTGACAGGACAGTTATCAATGACCATGCAGGACATAAAACAGTAGGAAGCTCCCTGTTGCATCCTCACCTGCCTGGGACAGATCTATGAAAAAACCACCATAGGTCTGGGCTTCAGCTTGGTGCACCCTGTTTCTCAGGCGTTTCTCCCCTTGCAGTGCAGGACTGAAGCACCCACCAGTACCTGTTGTGCACTGGACACAGGGCTGAGCCGGAGCCAAGGGGCAGCCAGGACAGCTGCAGCTCCAGGATGAGCAAGCCCTGTTGTGGCTGAGCAGTTTGGCTGTAGGGCTTTCCCCAGGGAGTGAAGCAACAAGCTCCAGCTGGGTGCCTCTGGTGAGATTTGGCCAGCAGGTAGAGCAAGGATGGCAACAGCCCTGACACAGGCAGCCAACCCCAGGGCCCAGCTGGGTGTTAGGGCACAACTCAAGAATGTTTCGATCTTGTGGTGTCCGAAGAGGAGGCAGGTTCACCTCTGCAAGTGAGTCCAGCTCCGCTGCCCTGAGTTCTTAAAGCTGCAAATCGGTGGGACTGGGCTCAAGAACATCAAATACCAGTTGCCAACGGGCGAGTGTCGGCAGTGGCCCTAGCCCGTGTCTGGAAGGAGAAAACCATCACTTCTTAGCCCCCGGTGAGGGACATCCCCCCGTGCCGCCCCTCCCTGAGGGACCCTCCCGCTCCCCGCTGCCCCACCCGTGGGCTCGACTGTTCCCGCAGGTTTTGCTCCCATCTAGTGGCGGGCCCCGGCTCCACATGGGCGCCGGAGGAGCGGGGAAGGTATCTCAGGGGTCCGCAGCTTAGCTCGGCTTAGGGCACTCGGAACCCTTCGCTGTGGAGGGGACCCGGTGACACAGGCAGGGCTGGGGGATGCCCTGAGAGCGGCCCCTCTGCCAGGGCACCTGTTGGCGCAGGGCTACGGGGTCACACCAGACCTTATACACAATTGGAATTAGTGACTGGTGAGGGGAAGTGACAGCATCCCCAGCCCAGGGTCGCACCTTGGCAGGGGAGGTCTCTGCCTTTGCAATTCCCTTCGTGCTGCTGCTCCAAAGGAGACCCGGCAGTCCCCATCACTGGTGTATAATGGCAGCCAGCCCAAGGCCACATCCCAGGCACCCGGAGCACCTGCTTCTGCGTTTCATGCTAAAAGAGCCATGACCCATGGCTACAATAAGGCCCTGAGGCCATCACCTCGTGGGTCTGAGCTGAGTGGGCCTCAGCAGGAGCTCTTCATCACCAACACACTCAAGGGTACACAGTGTCAGGGAGGCCAGCAGGTGTCCAGCTCTCTCAACAGCTGAGGGATCTCTTAGGGCAGGCAGGTCTCAGGACAGAGAAGAGGGGTGCTTTCTTGTTACCTACACGGCACAGGACCAAATTGCAAAGTGCTGCAGTTGTGACTGTGTCCTTCCCATTGTAGTGTGTGCTTCAGCCTCCTGCCCAAGTACCGTCAACACTACCACACCAGCACCAGGACAGGAGCAGCCCCCAGTCACCCAGCTCCACTGATAGACCAGCCCCAAAACAGCCCCTAGGTCTGAACCAAACACCCCTGCCTGGAGGGACACCCACGAGTGTGACGACAGCTCAGAAGCGGGAAGACGAGGGTTCCCTTGGTGTCCACAGCCCAGAGCTGCACAGTAGCTGATACCCACATCAGGACACTCCTGGTACCTTGTCACCTGTGCAGCAAGGGCAAGGCCACAGATGTGTGACAGCAATGCAAAACGCAGTCCTGAGCAATGTCAAAGCTTCCTCTTCACTGATCTCAGTGTAGGTGCTTCACAACAGGTAGAGCACAGCCCTTCGCTGTGCCCAGTAGTGTTCTCATCCCTTCTCCCACGGAGCTTTCAATGAAGAGCTTGTGCTTAGCATCTACACCAGCTCCTTCCAAAACTTGCAATACCTCAGTGTGAGCTTATCCTTCCCCTTCTCAGACTCTCCTCTCCCTCCAAAATTTGGTTCATACTGAATGAGACCCCAGCAGGCATGGGTAAAATGGGCCACAGATCATGTGGCAGCATCCACAGGAGCTGTAGCAAGTGCCTGGGAATGGAGATTTGGATCTTTTTCAGCACTATTCTCTGGAAGAGAACAAAATTACGTCATTCGTCATAGCGCAAGCCCATTGTTTTAGGCACAAAAGATCAGTGTGGAGAAGTTTAGACAGTAGAACTCAGTGAAGGAAAAATATCTGACACTCATCTGTGAACCAAGATTTCCTGAATATTTTTTTCCAAAACTCTGCAAGGATATGTGATAAAACAAACCACTACACACAGTCTGCTCCTCCAAATACTTTGTCCCAGCCAGGGGTTTTCCCAGAAGCTGCTTTAAACCCAGTCCATTTATTTTAATTGCTGGCAAACTGGCACCCCTTTTAGAAGAGCCCATTGGGACAATATGCAATGTCCCTGCACAGGCTATGTGAGCTGAGATGGACAGGACAGGCTGGCACTGCAGCTGGGACAGCTTGGAGAGGGTGGCTGGGACCAGGCTGAAAACCAGCATGTCAATGGGAGACAGAGAGTCAGCAGGTGGGCAGTTGGAGCTTGGAGAAAGGGAATAGCACCAGAGCTTCTGACAAGTAAAGAGGAGAGGTAAACCCATGCAGAGCTATTTATTTTGGCTGTTAAGTTTTGTCACAGAAGTGGAGCCAATGCCAAGAGTCAACACAATGGAGATGGTGGGAAGGCACCCAGGGCTGAGGGAAGAAACCCATCTTCTAGTTCCCTTATGGCTTTAGGTCAGATTAGGCCAACTAAAACCTTGTCCTAAAGCCCTTTACTGCAGCAGGAACCCTGGTCACTGTGGAATGGGAAGAAATCAGGTCCTTGTGTCTTGGCTCTGCAATGCTGCTTCCAGACCTCTCCTCTCGGCACGCACAAGCTCCAGCTGTTCCTATAAAGCACATCCAAACAAACCTGCTCATTGCTGTCTTTCACAATCTTCCCATAAAACTGCTGGTTATTTGGCTGGCAGGAATGTCTACATGCTTTGTGCATCTTACTTTACACCAGAAAATTCCCAACTTTTTCTTGTTCTGCACGTCTCACACCCTGGTAAGGAGCCGCTCACAACTGATACGCTGCACAGATACACTCCCCTCTAATACCCAGTAATACAGTAGTATGTAACACAAATCATGCATCTAAAAGAGCCGCAGTCCTTTCCATGTCCCAGTGCCACTAGATGGCACCAGGTTTGTATCCTTCCCAGTTCGGGTGTCCCCAGGGCCACTGGTGGAAACTGGGGGAATCCAGCCCAGCTCTTCCGACAGAGCCAGAGACTGCAGCACATGCAGGTGTTTCCTACTCCTTCTTTCCACATGGACCACGAGGTGCTGGAGTAAAGGCAGGCATTTAAGCCTTAAAATCAAACCTTCAGTGATGTGCTGGGGGGAATTGCCTGTGGCGGCTTTTGTCATGCTCCCTATCCCACACACGTACCCTTCCCCACCCATGGATCAGGCATCACCCCCAGCTGGGTGCTGTTGAGGAAAGCCTCAAAGGTGAATGCAAGTTATTCCAATTAATACTGGGATCTATGTATGAGTTTCCAGCATTGACAGGCTCCTCTTGGGAGGAGGGAGGAAAGGAAATAAAACAATTTGCTATATAATCTTGCAATCAGCAAGTGGCTTGCCTTCTCTGAGGTCTCACAGTTTTAGGGATTGATTCTCCTTATGCACATTTGATATCCAACAGAGCTCAGCATGTCCCAGAGTATTATGTACCTGTGTTTTTCACCATCAAGACCTCCATTCCCTGTCACATCCTTGGCAAAGCCACTGAGTAAACCAGAGAAGTGCAGGTGGCACCTTAGCAAATGTCAGAACTCGCAGCATAATTAAGGAGCATCTGTTTTCCACTGTCTTCAGCATCGAGCACTGAAGGTGACCCTCAGAGGCAGGAGCTCAAATGACGGAAGTGGCTGGCCAGGCTCTGCGGCACTTCAAAGCAGCCCAGGCAAACCCTGGCCCAGAGCAGTGTGGGGGATATGGGTGACAAATCATTGTTTCCAGCACAACCAGCCCAGTGCAGAGCCAGAGAGGTGATAGAGGAAGTACAGCTCCCAAAAAAGCCAGAGCATTAAACCACCCGCAGCTGTCCACATCTCCAGGGCTGGCATGTCTGGATGATGTGTGAACACAGCAGTGGCATGATCCTTGTGCCAAGGGGATCCCAGTGAAACCTTGGGTGCAAAAGGAACGGGAGAGGAACTTCGTGCAGGGAATGCCGAACTCCAAGCGATCCAGTCCTGCTTGCAGAGGCGGAGCCGCTGGATGCAAGGCCAAGTGGGAGATGCACAGTGTGGCCCCGTGGTGGCCCTGGCAGACTGATGGCAACAGCAGGGCGGCCCCTGCCCATATCCCAAGGTCACAAGGTAATCCTGTAGGAGGATCCTGAGTGTGACCCTGCATCCCAGTCCTTTTCAGAGAGTGGCACAAATCCCACACAAGCTCTTTAACCCCAGCCTAGGGTGACGGCTAGAAGAGAGGAGGCTGGATCACTTGGGAAGATCAGGTCACATAAAAGATTGGGTTAGACACCCGTCCAGACAAAGAAAATCCCTTATCCTCCTTCCCCACAGTCTCTTCTCCCCTACGTGGTCACCTCAAACAGTCCTAGGGAGTGACCCAGCATTCCCCTTCCACTGCATCCCCTCCGGAGAATCCACCAGGAACCTCCCCACACACCATCTGCTCTCCCTAGGTGACTTGTGGGTGGCCAAGGACATTCCCCCACACCATCTGACTCCACTCCAGGCCCACCCCAGCCAACATCTCTGGGCTTTGGAAAACTTTAAATCTGCCTCTAAACCTCATGTCAAAAATCAAGTCTTTATTTGGTCTATATATGACTGGGTGCTACACACAGGGTGCAGAAACTTGCTGCTACAAAACCTCATTGAAAGCAGGGCTTCCCCACACACAGCAATGGTGAGCCCAGCATCTACCACAGCTCCCAGCTGCTGCTTCCAAATGGAATATACCCTCATCTGACCGCGGATGTCAAATGGCAGAGACATAGATAGACATCGACTTGTACGTGGTCAGAGCTGACCGCATGCTGTGGGATTATTTTTAGCCCGACGCTGATCGAAATGTCAGAGGTGTTTTTATTTATTTTCTCTGGAAGGCTTGTTGCTTGAAATCCCCATCAGAAGAGGCTGACCCTGAGCTTGCTGTCACAATAGGGTCTGTCATCCGGGCCTGTCATCCCTTCCCACCCTTGAAAAAATGTGCAATTCGGCAGGCAGGGAGGGTGACTGGCCCAGGTGCCTTTTGAGGGGCAGGTGCCCATCCAACGCCACAGCCCAGCTGTGCCCATCTGTCCAGGCTGCAGCTCCTTCAGCTCCCCCTGCTTTCTCATGTCCCAGGAAAGGTCTTACTGAAGCTCTGATGGATAGATATGAAATGTGAGGTACCCCAGGGCTGGCCTTTGGAGCAGTCGTGCAGTCAGGAAGGACAGGCAGGCCATGAGACACTCTCACTGCCCTTTAGTGACGTGAGGGATGGAGTGTAACGATGCCAAGATCTCATGGTGCCCTGAAAGCACACAGAGGACTCCCTGGAGATGGAGCAGTCTGTTCCTTCCTCTTCCTCTGCCACTCCCTCCATGCTCAGCACTGCAGCAGAAGTAAACCCAGTGACAATTACAAACCTGCCCTGGCTCTTACCCAGCTCACAGGAGCTACCCCCAGGCTGGGACACCTGTGCCCCTGGGGTGGTGGCACAGCAAAACGTGGCAGCACCCACCGGATCTGTGCATTCCCAGGGTCATTTTTCCCAGGACACGTCTGCTGCCTCACACATTGAGAGGTTACGCACAAATTTTCCCCTTTTGTTGTTAGGGGCGCAGATTCGAGGGGGAATGGCTGCTCAGAAAAGCACTGGCACATCCAGGGTAGAGGTTTTTTAGAGGTTTTGCAGGGAGGAGCAGTAACGGCCTATATTCACACAATAGCAAAGGAGGACCTTGAACCACATCCAGGTTGGAGGTTGTGACCAGGCCATAGATAACTGGGAAGAAAAGTCAGTGTTTTCCTGTCGGAACTGCCTATTTACATCTGAAAACTAGAGGAGACCTTGCCCGGAGGCTCGGACAAACAGCTCCTTTCACTGCCTGTTTCCCACGAGGCTTTCCTCTCCCTCTCCAAGAGGAAATTTCTAGTAACTGAAGTATAAAAATGAATGCAAGATTATGCTCCAGAGCCAGCTGTAAAATTCCTATGGGAAGAGCTCCCCATCCCAGAGCCCACCATGGCAGGCAGCTCCCAAAGTGGGTCATAGCCTTTGTGAGTGAGGGAAAAAGCAGCTCTCTCTGCATCCCTTCTGGCACAGGTCAGGCTTTGAGGGGTGGATCCAGGTGCCCAGACCAGCAGGCACTGCCAGCACCATGGGCTAGGCAGGATTCCCGAACTGAGGGTCCTGAGTCCCTCAGGAAGTTCAAATGCTAGGACACCGTGTAGTGCACCAGTCTCTGTTTTCATGTGAGATTACATGAAACAAGGGATGGAAACAGAAATTTCCTGAGAGGGAATCTTCTTTCTCCTCTACACATGCCACATCCTGGTAATAACCACCAGGACTCGGCTAAGTGGCAATCTCTAGGAAATTCTGAAGGAATGTCTTTCTACCATATCCCATTCATCTTGCTCTTGGACTTTGCATAGAAGACTAGGATTTGAGCCACTTGGTTTTCTTGCGAAAATGTAGGGATTTTGTCTTCCATAGCTGACAAGCTCCTCCATGCATCCAGCTGCACTGGTCCCTGAAGCTTTCAAGGAGTTGTGATTGCAGAGGGTGCCACATGGGAACAAGGCCTCATGTTTCTCACAGTAAGCCTGAGGGAAAGCAAGAAGAAAGACAGCTAATTAAATAGCACTTGTCAGAGCATGTGTGAGAGTCAAACAGCAGAAACATCCTTCCTATGCACAGACTCTTACATGAAGCTGTACTAAATTTTACCTGCTGAAATTTTCCAGTTGCTGGGCTACACAATCCATGGGCCCACAGTTATGGCAGCATCCCTGCTGCTGCCTGCCCTCTCTGGACAAGCCTCACTCTTTTTCTGGAAGGACAATCCATACTACGTAACATGAAACAGCCCAAACCAGTGCTTTTCCCAAGTTCTCCCACCACCACATCCAGAAGGCACAAATATGTTCCTGGCTAGGAGAAAGCAGTTAATTCCCAAAGTACAGGTCACATCCCAGCGTGTGGCAGCAAAATCTCAGGGTTGCAATGGAAGGAGCAACATGTTACATTCAATAACTGATTTTTCTGTTACTGGTACCCCTGAGCTTGGGTGAGGAAACCAATCTGTGCTACACATGTGCTCCCACTGCACTGCAGAGCCAGCCATGTCTGCTGGGATTTGGGAGCCTGTTTACCATGGGGATTTCAGTAAATAGGAGATTAAGTGACTTACAGTGTTTTAAAAACCTGTTCCTGGACTCAAGCAAAAGTGATGCCATGGGTAATTTCTTTAAAGGAGGATATAAAAGTGAGTGGCTGATAGCCAGTTCATTATATCAGAATCAGTTTTCATTAAGAAGGGAAAGCCTGTGTGCTTATTAATTGTTTCTCTAATTACTTTCTCTCCCTTCTACCAGGACAGCCCGCTGTCTGTCTGTGCCTGCAGGCCCCAGGTCAGAGCCCTGCATAACTCATTCCTGATCTGCTAACATGAGTAACTATAAATAAGTGGTGACACCTGAGAGCACAGGAGGGGGAAAGGGACTGTGCTTCTCAACCTGAGATACTTGGACTAGTCAGCTTATCCAACAGGTGACTGGTGACAATCTGTAGATACTAACTGAGAGGGACTGTTTTTGGTAGCCAAGGGATCTGACCTGGCCAAGATAAAAGAAAATTCTCTAGATCTAAGCTGGAGCTGGATAAGTGTGTACTAAAAAGAAGTTGCCAATTATTTAAAGTGAAGAAAATAGAGGCATGTTCTCCACTAGGAAGTATTTTAAAACCATGAGGAACTGCTTAGCTTTGAGATCGGCTGTAACTTAGCAAAAAGGAAAAAAAAGGTCCAATTTGTGACCATGAAGGAGACCCTTGGAAGACTGAAAGGCAATTGCAGGTGCTCCAAATGAGCCTTGACAGTTCATGCTAAGGGATTTAACACCTCACAGTGACAGTCATCCCTCTGACTTTAACTCTCCTCCCTTCTGCCAGCAGCTGCTGCTGCCAGCATGAAGGGGGGACACCTGCCTCTAGTTCTCCAGCACAGCACAGTCACCTAAACAAGGCCAAGTTTGGTTTAATTCAAGCAACTGTCATGGTGGGGTTCACATATCCCCCCCCTTAGCACCAGAGAAGCAGGAGGACCACTGAGGAGAAATCCCTGGGCATGCCCTGCCAGGAGGCAGCAGCACACAACTGGGAGACCCTGCCCTTGCAGAGGGTAAGAGCCAGGAGGGAAGGGATGCTGCAGACAGACCTTGTGGCAGTGACACACAGAAAGGAGTGAAAGACTTTGTCTTCTCCTTTGTCCTTACTGTAACCTGGATCACCCATCTAAGCATTCAGCACCCTGCATTGCCTACATGATCCTCCATGATGTGCAAGTCTGCAGGCAGAGAGAGGGAAGTAGAGCCAGCGTACAGAGAGCAGTGAGGACCTTTGGGAGGTGATGCTACACGTCCCTGTAAGCAGGAACACCTACTTGTACAGGTACATGTTACACACAAGCACACTCATACACACACCCCTACCTTGGCTAACAGCAGAGGCATCCACAGAGTCCACATTTTCTAGGTTTTACTTCTATATCTGCAAAAAGCAAGTTTGCTTGTGTTTCTGATTCTGTGCAATTATCTTGGAATGCCTTCAAGAGAGCAGCTCTGTCTTCTCGGCTGAGTGAGCCTTTGATGTCCAGCACTGCACTCAGATGTTCCTTCCTTTCCAAAAGGATAAGAGGGCAGGTCAGCAAATGAGTCAAGGAAAAAAAAGCTTGCTTCCTATTACTCAGTTTCATTGGACCAGACCAAAGTTTGGAAGCTGCTGAGCTGTTCTTTGACACCCTCCACCTACCTAAGAAGGAGGAGGCTGTTTCATAAGAGCTGTGTGGGATACTGCCAAGTTCATGGGTAGCATGCCCAGGGCACACAGCATCCCTGTGAAGTTGTGGAAACCTCCAGTTCAGGTTATTCCCAGAAAAAGACCTGTATCTATCATAATGGGTTTCAATTAACTCTGCGTTTGATCAGTTGGAAGCATTTTTGATATCTTTGCTCTCTTCAAATGGAGGTAATTCTTGTTCATCTGGAAGGTTATAGGACATTTGTTCTACAGAGCGTTGCTTCACCAAGTAGGGTAGCACCATGTTGGATATGAGGCCAATGTATCCAAGCCAAATACATAGGTTTAAACATACAGAAATCTGTTGTAATCAAGAACAGTGCATCCACTGACACCAGGACAACCTCCTCTGAGCTCTGGGTCTTGTGAGTACTTCCTGTGCCCACTTCCACTATATTTATGTATATATCTATACACACACTTATATATAACTATTTATATATGTGTATATATTAGTAAAATATTAATAATTGTTATGCTGTATCAAATAATCAGCTTTTTAGCTCAATAGCATCTCCAAAATTAGTAAATCTTTAGGAAAATAATACAGAAACAAGATGAAGCACATGTATGATCTCTCTTTGTCTTTTTTTTTTCCCTTTGCTTCTGGCAGTCTACAATTTAGACACTTTTCCTCGCTGGGGGTTATATCATGACTGTCATATTGAATAGGCACTGAAATAATTATCTACCACAAATTTTCTGTTTCCCATTTGAAGCTATTCATACTTCTGACCTTCACAGTACCCTGTGACAGAGCGCTCTACACTACAGTCATGTTAAATTGACAAAACACAGTCACAAGCACAGCACACCAGATCAAACGGTAGATGTAATAAACCAGAGATTTTGGAAGAAATACAGTCACCTAAAATCTCACTTTCCTAGTGAAAATCATGTTTCATTTCTGTTAACAGCATCCTGTAAGAAATGGAAGTACACACTCTTGCTGAATACATCTGAATAGAGTTTTGTGGAAATAATTATACAAGGATTGGTGAAGTGTTGAAGCGAAAAGCCACGTGATTGGAAGCTATGAAATGCCTAGTTAAGGATGTTCTTGAAACCTGCATTTGACACATATGTGCCTGTAAACTCTCCGTTCAGGTAGTACTTTTCCACTGCATTTCTGTCTTGTTGACAGCCATTTCACTCATCATTCACCTTTACTGAAGTACATCTCAACTCCACCAGTTCAAGTCTGGCAAATTTATTAACGGCATTAACCAGCATCAGCAAAGAGGCAGCACTGAGTGCTTTCAACGGTGACCTCTGTGCCTGGCCCAGCACACTGCAAAGAGTATCACAGGACTGATACTGATGTAGGTCTTCTGGTGCCACATAATCATGAAAGAAAGTACAGAACTCAGACCAGTAAAAGACATTACCTGAGTTCAGGAAATTCCTTGAGAATGGGCAGAAGAGCTATTTTCATCCCTTCTGCATCAGAAGTTTGAATAAGTTCTAAAATTGGTTTTATGGGATCCTTGAGGGGACCAGCTGCAGGACCCTGGAGAGAGAAGGAAAGGGGCTCAGGGCAAGGGAAACAGCATACAGTGTTAAGACTGTGGCTCCCTCTCTGTGGGTTAGGAGTTTTGCAGGACTGTCTGTGCATATATAGAAATAGAAACTTGTTTTTACCCCAGGGTAGGAGAAGAGAAACTGGGGAGTAGTCACAGGCTGCTTCCAGGGTGGCTGGGCAACTATCTTCAGCAGTGCAGAATCCCCTCCTGCATTTCCTTTGGCAAAGCAGGCAAATGTACCTTAATTCTCCCTAAACTGCATGTCCTTTCAAGGCCGTTTCACCACTTAGGAGAGAGTTTTGCTTCCAGAGCCAAGCACAGCCCTGTGCTTGACCTGTGTGAAAACAAGCTCTGTTGGCTAAACAAGCTGGCATTTTTGCTGCCCCAAAGCAAGCCCAGGGGCAGCAAAGAGACCTTAGGGAGAGGATGAGGGGACGCAGATCTTTTAGCAGAAAAAATTGGGAAGCAGGGCTGGAGAGTGTAAATAATATGACATGGTTGGTAGATGCTGCATAGGAACAGCTCCCTCTAATCTGGAGCACACAGGAGAAAAAAAGCCTCATCAAAACACAAAGTGGATTTTTAGCAAAGCTGGAGAAGCAGACTGTGGATGAGCTGCCAAGAGAGAAATTCAGGTCTTGCTCACATTTTTCATTGGTGCAGGAATGCAATTAAATTGCTTCTCTGAATTATTGATGCTACCACGTCAACAGAGACTCTGTGACAAAGCAAACCTGGAGAACGGGCTGCCAAACTGGGGCGGGAGAAGTCCCGGTTCCCCTGGTCTTCAGGGCACATTAAAAACAGCAGGTCACATCCTCCATGTGGCACCTCTGCATTGAACATAAATTAAAAATAATAATAGTATTTGAAGACAGCCTTCCCCCTCTTCCTCTGCACTGCAGATACACAGCGTGTCTCGCTTGGCTCACTGCACAAGCTGTACTCAGCTCCTGACACACCAGTACTGTATGGCTTCATACTTGGCAAGCTCACTATTACAAAATGCTAATTAATTTGAAGGTGTCAGATTTAGTTAAGCAGTTCGCCTCTGTTTTTAATAACACCACAAACTGCCCGCAAGAAAACTGGATCAGCAGTGGCATGGAAGGAGCTGGGGTGCAGTATAACCCCCTTGTATTCCAAGAGGAGGTAGTCAGAGACTTACTGAGTGGCTTGGACCCTCATAAGTCCATGGGAC
>WEKX01026346.1:73466-117685 GCA_013390025.1 Pitta sordida
TGGGTGTAGACCTCTTCTTCCAGGCTGACGACACCAGAACGAGAGGGCACAGCCTTAAGCTACGCCAGGGGAGGTTTAATCTCAATGTTAGGAAGCGGTTTTTCACGGAGAGAGTAATTGCATATTGGAATGGGCTGCCCAGGGAGGTGGTGGAGTCGCCGTCCCTGGAAGTGTTTAAGAGAAGACTGGACGGGGAGCTTAGTGACATGGTCTAGCTGGTCTAGCTGGGGGGTGAGGGCTGGATGACCCTGGGCCCCCCCCGGCTCAGAGTGGCCTGCTAGACTGTGAGGCATCTAGGTTGTTATTATACTCTGGGATGTGCTCTTGGTCGCTGTACGGGTATTAGACGGTGAGTTGGACTAGATGATCCTTGTGGGTCCCTTCCAACTCATAATTTTCTGTGATTCTGTGATTCTGTGAGTATGCAGACAGGCAAGGTCAGAGGTAAACAGCCTGCAGTCTAAGACGGGAAAAAAAAGAGGTGTCTTGTCAGCAGTGTTTAACTGCCTTTGACACATACTGCTCTTAAGAGAGAAGCAAGGTATTTCCTAATGTGTGTTGAGGACGAAGGGGAAGAAAGAGCTTGAACAGAGGGCAGAGCAGGGCAAGGAGCAGGTGCAGCCTGTGCATGATAAATTCAGTCTGCAGCAGAGTACATATTCTGCATGTGTAACTGTGTACCTCATTCGACTGAGGATCAGGCTGTCCCCTGCAAATCACTCATGCATTTCAGTATTTCAGTGCTCCCACATCAAATAAAAAAGTGAACAGACTAAGGATGCAGGGGAAACTGCTAACCAGATGTAGACTTCTTCACCCAAGCTGAATGTAGGATCTTAAGAGATAATTAGATTTGCTGTATCTGCTCTGCACTATAAAACCAACTTTCTGTGCATATTACATCCAAAGCTGGTGCTGAGCACAGCATTGCTGGTAAACTTTAGAGTTAAGATTAGAGAACCTTCCTGCTATTCCTCATGTCCTGATTACTAAAAGCACTGACTCATCTGTGATTGATCACTCCAGGGGAGGTGGGTCTTCAGCTAAAAGCACTGGCAGCTTCCAGCTTTCCACCATGAAACTGGTGCATTAATTTTAATGGGTCTGCAGACGATCATTTTGATTTCATTTTATTCTTTGGACAAAGTAAGAATTGCTGACAAATTACTTGCAGGGGACTCATCTGTGAGAAAATAGATTTTCTGTCCCTAGCACTTAAATTGACAAGTTGTGAGAATTACTCAGAATTTGTGAAATTACTAACACCAGTATAGCCAAGGGGGTTTATATGATCTGTCACATCTGAGTCCTGTAACCACACTGACTTTGCAACCATTACCAGGCTGCTCAGCCCAGCCTCTTCCCAAGCACTGTGCCTGGGCACTCTCAGCCTGTATTTGCTAATGAGCCATGCCAGGGACATTGCATGGCTGTGATTCTCCAACTGGAGCAGCTGCAGGAGGGGATGCTGCTGCCATTGCAGTCCTTGCCCTCGGGTAATCAAAGGACCCATGTGACAGCCTGGTGGCATCTGCAGATGCCGTGTGCAGCACTGCCAATTACACCAGATTATGAATTGAGCAGAGAGGCTTTCTTAAGCTTCCAAAGTTGTTTCTGCAAATCAGACCTACACCTTCCCACAGGTTTTCTTCAGATGCTCTGCTTTCACACCAAATCTATCACTTCTGCAATGCACCTTTACCTCCTAATGCTGTGAGGTGTTTGCCCCACAGGAAGACTCGTTCTTCCCCACAACTGTCACCAACCACAACAGCATCAGCATGTTTTTGCCTGTGGGGAAATGCTGCAGCACAGGGAAATGGCTCACACAGCCATCATCCCAGCTCTGAGGGGCTGGGAAAGGCCAGCGGGGAAGGGAGGAGGCTGGCTGAAGGGATAACAATGCACCCCCCTTGTCCAGGGAGGAGCAGCCGTACAGGCAAACCCACGGAGTGGGCAAAGATGTGGAGCAGCCAGTTTGGTTCATCACTCCAGAGGCTCAAGGAAAGCACTGCCCCTCCATGCCATGTACCAAAGGCTTGCTGCGGGGAGCTGGCAGCTTTGGAGCTGTCTCACCAGCTTAGAGGAGCACACCTCATTGTTATGTCAGCGTCAGGAGTGTGAAATCTGCCTCCTCCTCCAGTCACACATTTCAAAACCATGAACTAACAGCATCTGGCAGATCAGAAGGGCTGTCAGCACATCTGACTGTCATTTCTGTGAAGCTGGATACCCCCATGGTAAAAACTCTTAAGCTTTTTTGTTGCTTTCAGGGTCTTTTCTTCTGCTGGTACCGTTCTTGATGACAGAGAGCAAAAGTGTAACCATATCAAAGACTTACTAAGCACTCTTTAAAGATGGTTTGCATCATCCTATGCTCTTCTTCTATCTTGTTGACAATCCTCCTCCTCTGCACAGAAGATGGTTTCCTGGGAGTGGTCAGAAGGGCCTGCACATATTCCGTAACAACAATGGCATTGACAGCCTTGACGAGGGTCTGTTCCAGAGCAAAAACACTCAGATTAACTTCCCTGGACTAAGCAAGGACCAGATCATACCTATAGGACTCTGAGCAGTGCAGTCACTGGATATAGTGTCCATGCAGATGACTGTCCCATTTCTTTGCCCAAGTATCCCTTTAAAATGCTTGGTCTAACACATGGACTACCTCCAAGCTGCATGTGGATGACATAAACACCGATGGTAACTGTGGAGACACCCAACAAAAAGCAGTGGAACCAGTTACCTCAGTCAGAGGTCACTCGCACTCCAGAGCTGCGGCGACACTTGGCATGGCAAACAAACACATCACCTGGAGAGAGCTTGTACTCTAGATAAACCCAGATCCAACTGCCCTGAAGCATCCACACTAGACACAGGGCCGTGCCCTTGGGCACACAGTTGTGGCTGGGTACAAAGAAGTCACCTGGGCATCTCTCTCTGATCCACCCACTCCCTGTTGAGGCACCCAAGTGTGGAGGCCGTGCAGTGCCTGAAAGGGACAGCAAGCATTTCCAAGGGGAGAGGGGCAGAAACCACATTTCATTAGCAATAGAAATCAGAGCAGCTGTAGGCAGCAGTCCAGAGGTACAGGAAATCCCCAGCCCTTTCCAAAAGAGACAAAGCAAGAGACAGAGAGCTCTGGCACAGCATTTCGCCACTGAGCTGCTGCTTGCCCCAGCACTGGTGTGACATAATGTCCAGTGACAGGCTCTGAACAACAGCAGAACAGCTCCTACTTTTTTTCTCTTCCATTACAGTTTTCCATATTGCAAAATGTTAATTAAAATCACTGACAAAGAGACTGCAGACCTGGGAGTCCCATGCTTCAGGGGACATGTGTGGCACAGCTAGCAGCAGCAAATCCAGCCTGCATAAAAAAGAGGCTTCCCCAGGTACCAATCTCATTGCTGAAGAGACAGACTCATTGCTGAAGAGACAGACTCAAAGGGTGTTGTAAGATCCTAGAAAAATTGTTTAGGCTACTGTAAAGATGAAAAAACTTTATGTTTTTGTGAGGTTGTTCTTTGTCAACCCTCTGCATAAGAGACTATGTCCTTTAGGAGTCTGGACCTTTCACCCCTCTGTGTCCACTCTCCAACAAAGAGGCAAATATTCCTTACAAATAAGGTTGAAGCACATTAAAAGCTGAGATTTCCACTATAATGGTACTGGGACAATGGCAGGATCAGAGATGGCCATTGCTCTCCCTCTGGTTTGGGTACATTTAGTTTCCACATTTCTTCACTTGTTAGTTTCTCTGCTGAGATTACAGAAAGGTCCCAGATGTCACTGTCCAATTCTATTGCATAGAGGAACTGGACTGAGAACACTAGATTTTAAAAGCCCTTTTGACAACAGTCAAAACTGCAGTTTGGATTAACATTCAAATACTGCGCCATCCAGAGGTTCAAAGACTAGTTTTAGTAATTTCCTGAGTAACATCTTTTTCTCACTTTCTTACCTCATACATATCTGTTTTTTTCTTCCCAAAGGCCAAAAAGCTTTGATTTAAGGATTCAAGGATGTGGTCAAAATCACTGTCACACTTTTTGAAGTGGTCTGTCAGTGTTCCCTGAGGAAAAGGCACAGACAGAGTCAAAGGGTACACAAACAGAGGCACTGCACAGACAACAGGCATGGGTCATTGTGTGTTTGCTCTTTCTGCTCTCAGAAAGACTCATCCACAAGCTGCAGCATCCTGTGCCTTTATCTCAAAGAAAAGCAAAATATGAAAGAAATAAACAATTCAGACTCAGGAAGGATATATTAAGTTCTTAAGCACAAACCTTGAAGACTGAAAACCTGAGTCCTCAGTCTCCTGTTTTTTCCCAGGGTTGTCCAGACTCCCTGTCAGAACCAGCCCCAGTTCCCATCTCAATGTGTGGGCTCATGTGACAGGCCAGCAATGAGCTCTGGAGACCAAAGTATCCAGGGTTGCTTTTGTCATTTTCCTTTTGCTGCCTTCAGCATGCTTGAGGGAGCCTGTGCAATGATCCTGAAGATTTTCAGGGGAGTTTCCCAAGGAAATGCCCAACACCACACACTAAAGAGGCTGCAGTTGTGTGTTATGTAGACACAGAGCCCAGGGTAGGAAGGGTGTCTGGGCTAATGGGCTGATACTAGAAAGTGTGAAGGGAGTGGAACTTACTTCAAGGGAAGGACACATTTCTGGTCAACCTCCTCTACATCCTACTCCCCACCACATCCTTTGGCTCTGTGAGTTATCACTGTCTCAGGAAGGTGCTCAGCTGCTAGGAATGACTAGGTACCAGGTGAAATTCAACCTCTGGGGTCTGGATGCCTATTTTTAGCACAACATCAAACACCACCAACAGTGGAAGTGGGATCCCAAAACTGGAAAATGTGAAGCTGTCCATATATAGATTCTGACAAGGCAGAGGAGAGCTTTGGGCTCGAAGACCAAACTATGGTCTCCCTTTCCAAATCAGGGCATGAGAGTGAAGTTCATGTTTGCCCTACAGTGTTAAAATAGTGTTAAAATGGGTCTCCCATACCTTGACTTTAGAAGTGACCATCTGCAGAAAATGCTCTGTACTGTCGTCTTCTATCCTGTCTAGAAATCCATTTACCTTAACATCCTGGCCAGTGCTGGCACTGCAAATGTATGTTAGCTTATGCCAGACAGTCCTGTTTAAAAAAAATATTGATCAGATCAAATCAGGCCAGTGTCTCAGATAAAACCTCTTCCTACTGCAACCAACACAACAGCCTGGGTAATTGAATGGACACATGCCCAGGTCCAAGGCAAGATCACTGACCATCCATCTTTTGGATGGTTCTCATTAAGACACTGTCACAAGGAAGGAAAGCTCAATGCACACAAATGCTACTTGTACCCACTACTAGTGAGATCAGATCAGTAAAAATGCTAGTATGTATTTTCAAAAATGAATAGGCATGAAGTGGCCTTAACAAATGAGGCTGCACAAGCATCCTGTGTGCCTCCAACAACCTACAAATACAAGACAATTTTCTTCCATCAGAACAGTCTTCAATTCAGCAAATCCTAGTTAAAATTAACAGCAGCTTGATACTAGACATTTTACATTCTGGAAAGGTTCAGTGTATAACGTCATTCCCAGTATCACTGTAAAGAATTACATAAAAGAGACTCATAAGTATTCAGTCCGGGCTCCAGCATCAGTAACATGCAAATGTAACAAACAAAACAGCTACCTAGGCTCAACTCAAGGCCCTGATGTCAAGTAATCACCATGCATATGCTGGATTTTGGCATTTTGCTGACTTCAGAGATCCCCAAATAACTTTACATAGGAAGAAGAGAAGTAACCTTGTTTTCTTCATTCCTGCAAGTGCTTCTGAAATTAGCTCATAGGTGCAAACAGCCTCCTCCACCCTTCTGTGCTTTATTGCTTCCCTCCTTCCTAGTATCCCCAGGGAGAGCCTGGCATGTTCCATGGGTCCTCATTCAGCAAAGCACTGAAGCTTGTGTTTACCAAGTGCACTAGCACACACATCTCAGCACAACCTTTATGAGGCTTTTGTGCTGAGGAGCGACTAGGGCAGAGAAAGGAACCACAGGACAGGAAGGGTTAGCCAGGATAGTTTCCCAAATGCGACACAGCACTGCTGCCTGCCTCCTGCTCAGTGCCGTGGCCACCAGGAAGGGGGAGGTAGTAGACCACCAGCAGCAGCCCCTGCACTTGTGGGGCCTGGGAGCAGGCAAGAAGTAGCAGTACAGCACTGCCAGTGCAGGAGTCCTGGTCCTGGCACAGTGTAAGCTGCCTGAGCGCTCCTCTTACTGGGCCAGCCAGGCAGCTCTGAAAGGGTCTTGCTGACAGCAGCTGGTTCCCTCCATGCTTTAGGGTTGGTGTGCATGGGGTTGGATGACCAGATCCAGCTGGAGGCAAGGTTTGCCTCATAGCAGAGTCAGAAGATCAAACAGCAGAAAACTCATTTTGCTCCCCATGCCACAAAGCTCTGGTTTCTAACCTGAAAAGGCAGCAATTCTCTAGGATTCGTAAGCTTCTGCAGATTGGTGGGCAGCCATCAAGCTGGAGAAAGCTTCTTACTTCATCTTCATAGCTAAATTAAAACAGGAAGGCATATCTTTAATCTGACACGCTACATAATGTATCTGACAAGCAATAGCTGTCAGCAAACTGGAGAAATATTCTGTGATTATTTGTCTTTTCAGCATGCAATTTCACTTCCCAAGGTGGGATCTACAACATGACAAAGGTAGTCTCTGCCCTGCTCAGCTGGTGAGGAAGAAGAGCACAGGAATAGCACAGGGAGAGTTCTTGAGCTGCCTGAGTACCACTGCTATGGACCAAGAAGCAGGAGGTTCATTTTAATGTTGCTGTTGCTGCAAAACCTGCTTCTGGGAAGCAACTCAGGCTTTGCCAATGAAGCTGCAGAACAAAACTTCAGTGTGCATGGGTACCCCACACAGTCTACTGGATGCTTTGCTGCAGCTTCAGTCTCATGAATGCCTCCTGGACAACTTTGTTTTATAGGAATTTCCTTCCTCTCATTATGTGAAGGGCCAAGGATCTTGAATGAAACCTCCACCTGAAATGTTCACCTACAACCAGCAACCCTGACATTTTCTGATGAAGGGGCTATGTAGGAAGAGAGGTGCCCAAAAACAAGGAGAAAATAAAGGGAGTCAGAAGAAGGGGTGAGAGTGCTGAATATGAGAAGACATTCAACCTCCTATGAGAATCAAGACAGAGCAGAGCTCCTCATCCTCCCATGAAGTCAGCAGAAAGCACCATGCCTAGGAAGCACAGCCAGGGCAGGAAGGGCCAAGCCTGGACACTGGCCACATGGCTGCCCCTCTCCCTGGTTGACTTTAAGGTCTGAGCCTCTCCAGAACACCCCCTAAGGCTTTAACCTGTCCTGGCAAGTCCAAATGCACTTTGTTCCCTCAGGCTTTACTCCAACAGCAAGGCTGAGCACATGAGCAGTGAAGCACTGTCTCTCTGGTAAGGGCTTGATGGGAAACAGCCATCAAACTTCAGACCCAGTATCCCCGGTTGCTATATCAGGTTTTCTCTCTGTTGAGCACTAAGGATGTTATCAATGAGGAAAAGGGGCACTCTTCCTACCTCTCCAGGAACCTCAGATACTCCTCCAGGCACACAGCTTCCACCTTCTCTCTCAGGCTCTCGCTGACACGCCTGGCAGCCTCTATCTTCTCTGTTAGTACCTGTAGATTTCAATGTGTGAGAGGAGGGCAGGCCAAAGCTATTTGTTCTCTGTGCAGTGAACAGGAATACTTCCCACCACTCACCCTGCTCCAAATCCCTTTTCTCTCTAGGCAACAAATTCTGCTTCAGTTTAGAGAGCCCTTGTGGAGATAAAAGTGTTTTTCGGAACCCTGATTTTAATGCCTGACCCTACACCTTTGCTACCACTGTTTTTGTTGTGATCAACAGGCTGGAGTCCAGCCCTGCACTCAGAAGAAAGCCTGTCCCTGCAGATGTTCTCTGCTGGCAAGATCCAGCCTGTCAGCTCAGCTCATACAAAGACCTGCCATCTGCAGGAGCACCTGTGCTGCGTGTCTACCTGACTCACCCTTGCAGATAAACCTGAGAGCAGCTGCTAAAAGAAAAGGTTGGGCAACTCTAACTGTGGGCCCTGTGCCTCTGCCAGGGTCTCCAGCTGTCTGAAGAGGGCAGGTGTCACCTTCTCTGCCATCACCACCTACACCTGACACTGTAGTGTGTGTTCAACACTAGGACCCATGTCTTCCCCCACTGACCCCAGTTGGGTGGCCCAGGTGTCTGAAGGAGCTGGGCTGTGCCAGACAGCTCAAAATTCACCCCATATCAGCCAGGCTGGAGCAGGTGGCGACTTAATGCTGCCCATTAGTTGCCTTGTGGAAACAAAAGCTTGCAAGGGGAGGAGAGCCAGATGGATAAAAGGAGACAGATGGCCTCATAGGCTGTGCGCTCCCCGTGCTCATCAACCCGAGACAAAGGGTGACTCACATCATGAATGGGTTTTTCCACTGCTAAAAACAGATATAAAAGCTCACCCAAGGGGACAGGATAAAATATGCCACCCCAAAGTGTTGGAAAAACATGACTGATGAGTTTCCATGACACCTTGTTCATTTTCTATCCAATCTTTGGTGTCAGCCTGAGAAAATTGAGGAGGAAGTAATTTCATAAGGCTTTCCTATTTATTCAGGCTTTTCCATCACCCATCCCAGAGCATTCAAACCTGTCAGATGCATACACAACAGAGCAAAACCACTCGTGCTGAAGCATGGACAGATGTTGCAGGTATGAGGACCACAGGATTCAAATCAGGCTTTGTCCTAGTTCTTGTTAGAAACCTTTACTCTGTGAGCCAGGAGCAGGGAAAAAAGCCAGCCTGGTAGCTAAAAGTTACCCCAGCATAGGTACCTCTCTGGGTACATCACTGCTCCACTGTTCCAGCAGGCACAGGGCAAGGCAAGGAGGAAACAGTCCCTGCTGTGAGCGCTGCACTTGATGCCTGGATTTGAGCTGGGACAGAAAAGCCAGGTTTACCAGCTAAAGCTGTATTCTCATAAGGAAGGACAGCTGCTGTTGATCTGTAGTGCCCCCAATGGTGTGCCAGAGGTTTTCTGCCATCCCAAAGGACCGTGGAGCTACTTCCCTCTCTCATCATCTAAAACAGGACTACTGCTGGTGATAGCAGTGTACAAGAAAAATGCATTCATGGCAGCCCACACCTCGCCCCTGAACACTTGAGTCCACATGTAAACTCCAGAATTTATTTTAGTCCTCCTGCAGATCTTGATCTAAATACTCTCTGGCCATGGCATGTGCTGCTCATAAATCAGCAGAGTGTGCTCTGCAATGCCCTTTGAGCACTCACCTTCACTCTGCTCTGCAGTATCCCCTCGCACTGCCCAACCCATCAGGGCAGCAGCCACAGCTGCACCCAGCACACAGGGAGCAGGGTGCCTGTATTTGCACTGCCAGATATGGGGCCCTGACACAGCTTGGCAACCTTTGCTGCCTTTATAGAAGTGCTCTGCAGAACTCAAACAGAGCAGGCTGGTTAACACCTTCTAAAAAGTTACATAAAGATCCAAGTGCATGTATGAAAATGCAACTTCAGCTCGAATCAGCTAATCTCAGGGTGATTAGTGGGATTTTTTTCTTTGCATATGCACAAGACAAAAACAGGTTTGGGAGCAAACAGACAGCTAACTTGCAAGCTTTTAACACATCAGCTCACCCTGAGACATGCAAAACTGGGTCTTGCCAAATGCCCACATACTTGTGCGCAAAAACATGACTGCCCCAAAGTAGGAGAGATTTTCAGTTCCCCCAGTTTACCTGAATGACTGCAGCATCTGCACAAGGGGGTTTCCCAATATCAAAGGCTTCTTTCAAGGCTTTCCCTACTTCCTTCTAAATGTTAAAAGAACAGAAAAAAGGACAGTTGGGATACAATGACATTCATAAAGAGTTAGGTTTCCCAGCCTCTCATTATGCATTTGGACTAGATGAATTTCTGCCACCATTTTTTTGGCTGTCTCATTTAACCCAAAGCCTGGCTATTTTCCAGCTGACCTAATAACATTGTTCTGTTTTGTTCTAGATTGTTTGTTTGAGTTTAAATGATTTGCAGCTTCCTTTCATCCCAGTGTCAGCTTGGGTTATCTACAGTCTTCCCTAGTTAGCTTAGCTCAAATGAAGGCGCCCACGCAGCAAAACAACGCTTAGACACAACTCTGTGCTGCCAACTACTGTAGCTGAGATTTTCCACCCTTCCCATCTCCAACCAGCACCCACATAAAGCAGCCAGCATTAAATAAAAGCATTCCCTCGCTTGAGCCAAGGACTTGTGAGTGCAAAGAGGATTCGGGTTAGTGTTTAGAGCTACTGTCATGATGAGATGAGCCCCATGAGGCTGCACAAAGGGAAATTCCCCAAGACTTGGCTGGTTAATGGTAGTTTGAATGGGCTGTAAAAACAAAACTAACACTGCAGAGAAAGGGCTTGTTGCTTAAAACATGATCTGACCTTTATAGAAGCTTTAAACTCAAAAGCCTGGCTTGTTTATTTATTCTTTCGTTGCTGCATCTTCCACCAAGGAATGTAAAGTCTGATCTTCCATTTTTGTCTTTGTTCTTTTCTAACTGATGAATTAGTAAATTTGTATCTCTCAACTGAAGAATTTCATCAAAACTATATTCAAAACAACTGCTCTCCCATACTTACTGAAAAGTGTTAATCAAAGGCAAATGAGCAGTTGTAAACAACCCAAGAAAAATTCCTTTCCTCACGAGTGTCATCACCTGACTGTGAGCAATTGTGTGAACACGATGTGCTGAGATAACACATCCCAACCGAGCTGCACAAACACTTCCAGCCTGTCCCAGTTGCACAGTAAAACATGTTGGCTTAAGCCAACACAAAGGCCTTGCTCCCTAGTGGGACAAAGGATGGCTTAGTGAGTAACTGCAAGGCAATAACTTGCTGGGCCATGGTGCTTAGTTGCTTTGGGTCAGACGATGTGTCTGAATTAGCAAGAGCTTGCACATTTGTAGTTCTTGCAGTGATTCCAGCACCCCAGGCACCATGGCTCTGATGTGCAGAGAACCAGAATTTCTGCTGTAACAAACAGGCCCAGTTTCCTTCTTGTTCCTCATCTTTGTCTGGCCAAGACACAGCATCCCATGTTGCAAAGCTTCAGATCCATGGATGATCAGTCCATCTGTGCTGCCTACCCAGAAAACTGCTTCCACTCAGAAAATGCAAGGGGCTGAAATATAGCTCAGGTCCCTCATCTTTCCAGCTGCTGTTTTAAAACATGCAAGAATTTAACATCCTTGAGACCTCTATGTCATTATCAAGTGTGGTCAAAATTTGCTAAGATGAGTGGGAGTGCGCCACTGACACACCAGCAGGAAAGTGGGCAGAACAATCTCACAGCCTTATTCATTTGGGCAGCAGCAGATCCTCAGCCCAAATTCTCCAAACCAAATAAACTTTTCAGTCCTTCTTTTGTCCATTTAAAAAAGTAAAACTGTGAAGGCGAGAAGACACAGACCCAAGTGATGCTTTGCAGGTCGGTGTAAATTCTTCTCATTATCCTCCTCCCAGTGTCAGAATGAATGCTGGAAGGTTTGTCTTGCACTCATGTCAAATTGCTCCTTACAAATTGCTCCTGACAACACAGTCAATGGCACCATCATTTTCAGTTCACCAACCTTGCAACTCCAAAGGCACAAAGCTCCCGTGCCCTAGGCATGTCCAGGCTGAGGGACTGCTGCCTGCACGCAGAGCTGACCAAGGTCCCCACAGTGGTGTTTGGAAGTGATTTTGAACCCCATGTGGCATCTGAGCTCTCAGCTCCTTCAGATGTTGTCACAGTTCTCAGTGTTCATTTCTGTTTAAAGTCCTTTTGGTTTGCACAGATATAAGGATGGTCCTCCCAGCAACAAGCCAGGTGTCCATAGGCAAAGCAGACCACAGGTTATTCTGGTCAGGCTCTTTTCATTCAGAAAAAATTATTTATCCTTTGAAGTGGCAAAACGCATAGCATATGATTTAGTCACAATTATATATGACAATTGTTGGGAGATACCTAAGGGGATATTTGCTCAATAGTAGCTTCCTCTATATTGGAATAATGAAGGGCTGAATTACTCTGAAAGCAGAAGTAGAGGGATAAATCAGGTTTTATGAGCTATGCCACTGAGCCAAGTGAAGAGATATCCATAATTTTTCCATATGGAGTTAGTTTATGTCCACTTAAGCTCATTAGTTTGAGTCTGGAGCTGGTCCCAATCTGGCCAGGTTTGAAGCGAGCTGGGGCTCTCTATACAAGGCAGCACCATGTAGAGCTGTGATGCCTCCAAATCCAAGATGGCATGTTAAAATGCAGCCAGCTCAGGGCAGCATGGCACAAGCACTCGTAACCACTGCCAGATTGAGGTGAGTTTGATCAGCACACAGTGTATCAGGAAAGCAGAAAACCCAAGGCTAAGCAAAAGATTTCTCTGCCTATTACATTAGATAGAAATTAAAAAAAAAAAAAACTCCATCAATGTTAGTCAGCATCTTTGAGGGCTTGTCAATGACTCATTGACATGCTCTAAAATAACTTCAATGGAACTACCCTGAGTAAAGTAATTTCCTTCATTGAAACAAGTGCTAAAAAAGACCTTAATAACATGTGGTTTCCCCAGGGTAATTATTAGAAACAGCCCATAAAGAAGCCGAATGTTAAACATTGAAACCAGTAGACTTTAAGCATGTTGTCACCAGCTGGCACTTCCACTCCCATGTTTGTGACTACCTTCATGGTCTCCTTCAGGAAACAGGTCTTGAGGAAAATATCTGCAATTTAGAGTACATTCCCTGGGATGATTCAGCATTTTGCCATGAAATTTCCCCTCCTCTGCTCCCCAGGGTCTGGTGGAAATTGAAAGCAGGCAAGATGAGTCTGGTAACTCCTGCAGCTGCGTTTCAGCTTTAGCTGAATGTAGGAGGCCCCGCTGAGTTTTCTCAATAACATGGTTTCCTCTGGAACTCCCCGTTGCTACAACACATCTTGCCTGCTTCATTTGTATTCTACATGTCTCAATAGAATTCTTTAAAGGAGGAGCTTCGCTGAGAAAAGAAAGAGACACTGCAGCCCCAGGGCTGGGGTCACCTGTGGGATTCCAAGGCAGGATGCCCTGTTCCAACCTTACAAGAGGGCTGCTGGCTGTGCACCAGCTGCACATTTTCTTGTGCTCAGTTCTGGAAATAATCTTTGCTATAACCTCAGCAGTGTCAATCCTGCAGGCTGGAGAGGGTTGTGAGGGGTCTACATACAGATAAACCCAACAGCCTCAACATCCTGCACAGCTGAGGCAAAGGGGCTGTAAAAAAAAAACCCAACCACTGCGCACAATGGACTCATTAAGAGATGGAGAGAAGCTGAACAGCATCTTGAAATGGCCCTCAGTAAGGAAGTGGGTTTCACCCATAGCCTCCCTTTCCTCCCAGTGCATGGGCTTCTAATCAGAGCAGATTGCAGGTCTATGAAGGTGCAGCAACGGGATGAAGAGAGATTTGCAAATGCCCCAGCACCTCCTTGCTAAAGAGCAAGGACATGGCTGCATCCCCTTTGTGGCAGAAAATCATGGATCTTCACACCTGAGCTCTGCAATGAAACTTGGCCACGATGGAGACTTCGGAGCTCATGCACACCTGAGCAGAGCTGGTTCAGGTACCAAGGAAGCAGCTAATTTAACAAGGGCACTCCTTAATTTATGGGAACAAAGGCAGATTGGGGTAAAACTCCTGAAATCTTACCTGTGCGACTACAAGTAACTTTTCCTCAGTCTTCAAAACGAGGCACTGTGTATCAAGGGAAAGGCTGTGCTGGGAGATCTGCCCGGGTCTCAGGCACGCCTCGCTGCCACTGCACACAGAAACAAGAGCTCAGCCAAAGGGGCAGCTCGCCGTGGGTCCACAGCCTGTCACATGCCTAGCACCCCCTGCTCAGCACCACAGCCTTGCACTAAGAAAATGGGGGACCCTGCAAGAATCCAGCTGTGTTTGCCAATGTCTGGGCAGCCACAGCATGGTAGATGACCTTTCTCATGTTCTTTTGCCAGCTATTTTTTTGGTGCTGTTTCTTTTCCTTCTTCCTAGATTTGTGGCCCAAATTGTACTTTTTGTTTGTGATTTCCCTCTCCCCTTCCCTCATCACTCCCGCAGAATTCCTTCTTAGGCTCAGGCAGAGTCACCCAAGCACATTTGTAGGGACGCTCAGTCACATATTGTCTCTGAATGGAATAAAAAACAGATAAATACCAGGACAACTGCACCTGTGCATGGGCTTTCATTGAGATGGTAACTGTAGTCGGAGAGGAAAATTCAAATAGTTAAATCTGACATCTCTGCTCTTCTCATTTCTACACACTTTCTTCACAACCCTCTGACTGACACATTCACAGGCTGATCTTGCTTGGGGTTTTGTGGGTTTTTTTACTGAAGGAATTCTGCATTTATACAATGCGTACATTTTTTCCTCTAATTGACTTTTCCTTATATATTTAAATTGCATAATCTTTCACCTCCAATTTCATGTTAGTTTTCAATACTTCATCAATACATTACTCTAAAGCTTTACCATTTTAAAAGCAGCAGTGAAAAGGATGCATCCTGGCCACATCTCCCATGTGTCTGACTGTGGCCACACATTGCTGGAATTGCTTAAGAGCTAATTAAGGGTTTATAAGTGTGATTAATACAAGGATCAGAGAATCTGTAGGTTTGGATGGAAGCAATCAAATAACCCAAAAGGGCTGAAAACTATTAGGGCATAAGTAATCAGAGATGTCAAGTAGAAATGAAACCATGGACACAGAGAAACAAATACCTCATCTACCTTGCAAAAAGAAATCACAAGAAAGATTCAGGCTTTGATGACACTCACAGGCTTTCAATTTACATTGAGCCAAAAGGTCCCAGATGTGCTGCTCTTCAGATCATGGGGAAAACCACATCCCTTTTCCCAAAGTTGGGCAGGAATTTAATGATCTACTACATGTTTTTCCTGTAATATGAACATTAACGCAGGAAATACAGAAAAAACTGAGCAAACTGTAAGCCAGATAAAGCAGTGTAAGAACCAAGGACATAAGAGAAGTCCACAGAGCACTATGCTGACACAAAGGCAAGATAAAATTACTCTGGAGTAACTGGAGAATTATGGATGTTGATACAAAAGGCTTAAGGCAGGGAAAGAAACTGTTCAAAAAAGCAGAAAATTGTGCAGGTCCAACAGAAGTCCAGCAGAGAAATACCTGCCTACCTCAGGTAAGCCCCTGAGGCCAGTATAAGGACTTGGAAAGGTACTGCAGTGAAAAAGGGCTCTGATTCTGAGCGCACAGAAGATAAAAGAGGCAGTGGGCAAGCCTAAACTCAGCAAGAGTCCTGAGCATCACTGCATTATCAGGAAGCAGGGATTGTGCTCAGAACCAAAGAATAGGCACATAGAAAAAATATAGAGAAAAAGCCTTCAGACATACCTTTTGTACATTTTAAGGCCCCATTCATAAATTAAAAGACATTGGCTGAAGCTGAAATGGTTACTATCAGTAAGGGTGGAAAGGTGAGAACACAAAGAGGCGTGACAGCAGTGGGCATAGGTGACGAGCAGTCCTGTTTCCTTGAAGACGTCACTTCTTTGCTCCAGGCTGGGGAGAAATGTCATTTCCAGATGATTCAGATGCTGTTTTAGTGCAGTCTCATCTGTGTTAGTAGAGGAACCAAGCCGGGGAATCTGGTCTGTCATATACTGTATTAGTTTTTCCTCCAGATCTTTCCTCCAGAAGTTTGGACTCCAGGTGGAAACAGACTCTATCTCTTGGCTGCTGCCAAGCCGCTCTTCTTCCTTCTGCTTCTCCCACTTCAGTGATTCCCCCACTGACTGCAATGGCTCCAGGAACGTCCTACCATTTCCACTGAGCGCTTCTCCCACCACAGTCCACATTTGTTCAGTCAGTAGCGCATAAAGTGATTCAGACTTTCGCACCCCATCATTTCCAGAATGCTCCAGATTATAAATTTGATCACAAGCTTCCAAAAATTTTCCTTGTTCAATGAATCTGCAGATGGTATCCTCTGCAACAGAGAAAGAATACAACCTCATCTATGAAATATGTAGTTTACATGTACCCCAAAATTCCTCAGGATCTACTCAAGGTCAGTTCACTTAAGGTCTAACACTAGAACCTCTCAGTTTTCTCAGAGGTGCTAGTGCTCCCCCTCCCACTTTCTTTGTTTCATCCTTTCTCCTCCAAGCTAACCAAGCGTGCAGAGGTCCACAGCTTTCTGTCATCATCCCAGAGACTACCTCGTATGGGCAATGCATGTTCATTAATGACAATCTTTCCTTAAGGAATGTACATTCTGTCCAGAAGAAAAACATTAGAAAAATGACATCTTCTGAACAAGCCAACAGCTGAAAGGCAAGCCTAGAAGGAATCCTCTGACTCCTCCACAGAAACCCTGGCAGGACAAGAGTGCTGTAAGCTCCCTTGGAAGGTCCCTCCCACCTGCTCGCAGCCTGGCATGGCTACACAGAGGGTGTCACTCCTGCCAGGGAGCTCTTGCCTTAGGCCAAGACTGCTCAGGGCAGTGCAAGGCCTTCTCTTTTTCAGGCTGTTTTAACTAGTCCAAATGATCACATGCGCTATTTTGCCCAAAACTGAAAATTAGAAGGTTCAGCTACTTGTCTCAGCAATGGGGATTCCTGTAACTCCCCATGACTGCCACATCAGCAAGAAGCTGTGGTGACTGAGTCATTACCCTAATCACCAGACAGCCCATCAAGGCAGTTATGCAATCTTTAAAAATCAGAAGTTGGAAGGGTATGTTTTTCACTGCTTCATGTTTTCAAAGTGTCTTACCCATCACATCCAGCCCACCAACAACAGTTAAATGCAATCTCAAAACAGTTTCACAGACCTGCAGGGGTTTTTACGCTGCATCTTGTAGATGACAAAATTGAGCAATAAAGAGTTAAAAAGATTTTTCGAAGGTATCTGGAGAGAGTCCAGAGGAAAAATCAAACTTGATGAGGATTCAGGGCAATTCAGACAAAGCCAGAAACAGTGGCTTATCTGAAAGCAGAAGCAGTGAATTACCTGGAATAATTCAGGATACAGCTTCATGTGTGGATTGAAGAATGAAAAAATATGAACTTCCATTATCATTCATCTGAATCCTAACTCTCCTCTACGAAAACATCTCATATGTGTAGTAGGAATTAAACAGGAATAGAGAGAGGAAAATGAAAGGAAATGGAGAAGGGTTGATGCAATGATCTTCGGCAAAGGAACGGGCAAGCTGTTCAGGAGTGGTCTACAAGCTGCACTTGTCTCGCCTTGATACATGCAACACATAGGAAATGCTTAATTGGCACAACCAGACCATCTACAACCCACCTCGCCCCCCCCCAAGTGTGGAGGAACAGCACAGTCACTGTGACAGTCACACGTACATCATCCTTCTCACAAGACATATCAGGAGTCTTTGCAGGGATAAAAATAAGAACAGTAAGGAGAAACACTTGGGAGGTGAAGGGAAAGTGAAATACCCAACTCTTCAGAGGAGGAAGAGTACAGTTCAGAAAGGACAAGAATTCAGGTGAAGAATGGGGAGGAGGAGAGTGTAAAGCACCTAATCCAGAAATTAATGAGAACAAGAGCCTGCAGAGCTGGGAGAGGCAAAGGGCCAGGCCTGGACCCAGAGATAACGTCAAGGTTACCTGCAGATGTCTCTCTTTCTGCTCCCTTCTTACTGGTTGGCATCTTCAGCAAATTCCCTGCCATATCCTCACCGCCAGCCTTCTTCACTGTCTCCTTCCCACCAACCACAGTCTTTAGCAATTTGCCTGCCAAAGTTTTCAGTTTCTCATTCCTCTTTGCGTCCTGCTTCTTTCTCTCCTCATGTCTGGCCTTGGGCAGTATTCTTGCATTTTCCTCAGCCGTTTTCTCCCCCTTGTTGCCTCCTCGTGTGAAGGCTGCCCAGGAACGCTTTGTTTTCCTCATGATTCAAGAAGATTCAGAGGCTTTCTGTCCAGCTGGGAATACTATCAAAAGAAAACATTAGAAATGCTTCTATGCAAAGTGATCTTAGTGTCTGCCTCCCAGAAAAGTTGTCTGTTCTCCGGGTTTACATTTTTCCTGTGCAGCTACAAGCTTAAGCTGCCTTTGAAGAAGTCTAACCTGGTTCCTGCCCATGCCAAGTGAGGGCATTTTTATAGGCTTCCAGCCCTCTTATGTAATATCTCTCTCTTCTACGAAAATAATAACAAAAACCTCATATATAATCCAACCACAAGCGGTAGGGGAAAGCCAGCGGGATTTTTTTCGCTTTCTGAATGACTAAAACATCCCTGAGCTGCCAGTTATTTTGATGTCAGACCTATCAGATTAAGGGAGTTGATTATTAATAGTTTCTAGGAAGAACACATCCTTTTGCACCCACACCACGCACCCAGGCTGCACCTGAGTTTTTCTTTGGCAGGGAAATCACATTTGATTTCGGAGCCAAATTTTTCCCCACCTTCCAGCAAGCCTAGTGGTAGCCAACAGGAATGTAAGGCCCCCAGAGAATGGGCATTGGTTTCCATATTTTAACAGCACTATTCAGAGGAAATGAGAGTGATCTCAGCCTTCTGGAATGTGCAATCCTCCAGCAACTATTATATATTAGTATTTTGCATTTTTATACACACACATAGGTATAAATGGCATAACATTGCAGCAATCCACAATAAACATGTGCGTGTGTGTCTGTATGTGTATGCACATGTATAGATCTGTTCACCAGCCAATGCCCACACTGAAGAAAAGGAGATATATGCCTGCTTACCTTAAGGTCCATGTTGGGCTGCTAAAGATTCTGACCATAAATCTCAGGACAAATTCCTACACAGAAAGTACCCTTTAACTCCAGGAACTTGTGTTTAAAATAGATTATTTTAAAGTCCCTGCACTGCTGAACTTGGAGAGAAACTGAAATGCTGTCCTTAGCACTCTCTTCCCACCAGAGTTACAAACTGGGCTTAATTCTCTATTCCATTATTATAGAATTTGAATCAAGACTTTGACAATTTTTATCAGCTGAGGACAGCTTGTATTAGTCATTACAAGCTGTATTGATTTAAAACTGTACATTATCCAGAGATGATTTTGGGGGTATGAATGTAAGGGGTTATTTTTCCACACAGCATCTAGATTATTCCAAATATGTGATATCCTATTTCTGGGTTTAACGCCTGCAGCTTCTTCCAAGATTTTCTACATTTCATGACAGTAAAATTCCACTAGTTTCCAACTTGGAAACCAAGTAAATGTTGTTCTGGCTCTTTTACTCAGTGCTTAATTCCACCAGCATGTTATCACAGAGCCATTTGATTCATTAGTAACAATAGGGAGGAGGAAATAAATGCATTTCATTTGGAAGGTCAAACAGAAATTCCAGCAGTGGTCATACGTTTGAGCTGTTGCCAGTAGGAAATACTGAGGTTGCAAAATACAGTGTTTTCCCAGGTTGCAAAAAAAAAAAAAGTTGAAAATTGAGAGGCTTTATAAACATTCCATTTTAACCTTAATTTTAAATCGTCTGAAGTTAAAATGTTTTGTTTGGAATATTATAGCTGCGCAGAATATGAATACAAGATGGAGTGAGAGGGTCAGTACTGCAAAGATGCATTCCAGGCATGCTGAAACCCTTCACCAATATTTTCCCATGAAAATTCCAACACAATGTGTTTATGTTTCACTTCATCAGCATTTTCCCAACAAATCTGGCTCTAACAAAAACCATTTCCCTAGACTTCTCTGTGGAAGGAAATTAGATGTCAGAGTGCCAGTCCTGAAGGCAGGATTCTCTGTAGCATAGAGATTTTGAACACACTACAATTGTAGATCGTGCCCTAAACTGTGGCAACATGATGTGTGGGAATTGCTGTGTTTTCCCAGAAAGCTTCTTTCAAGGGAATACAATATGAGCCTGAGGAATGTAGGGAGTGTCTGTGCAGAGCTGGATAGATTTCCTGAGGCTAGGAATCACAGAATCACAGAATCACGGAATCAGTAAGGTTGGAAAAGACCATAGAGATCATCAAGTCCAACCTATCACCTATTACCTAATCTAATGTAGCCAAACCTGTTACCTAACCTGTTGCTATCCTGCTACCAACAGACCATTCTACCTATAACACACTACCCTAATATCTAGGTCATGCCACCAAGTACATCATCCAACCAAAAAAACTCACCCCATCAGGGAATCAAACTCCAGTCTCCCACGTGACAGGCGGGGATACTCACCACTATACCACTTGACCCACTCAAACAAGGCCATGGCTGGCACTCCCCAAGATGAGAGTGCCCTCAGGGCACAGCCCACCTGAGCACTGCAGTACCAATAACCCAGATGCTCTTCTGTCCTACCTTCCCCTCGCTCACAAACCAGGACAACCAGTGTGTGAGGGCGAAGCAGGTCATTGCCTGAAGGATCAGGCAGCTGTGAGCACCCTGAGAAGGGACAGCAGGATGGGGATAGTCATTCTGACCAAGGGTGCTGAGCCCAGCAGCAGCAGGAGGTGATTCCCTATCCCTCCTGCTACAGCGGGAGTGGCAACCTGCATCCCACTCTGCATCCCCCTGCCCTCCACTGCTTTGGGATTAAGGATGGTGTCACTGAAGGGAAGTACAGCGTACTCAGTGTACCAAGAGAGGACATGCCAAAAAGGAGCTGCTCAAAGGCCACCAAGCAGCCTGCTTTTCTGGATCTATGTGCCTTAACAGCACATGCAGGGTGCACAGGTTTCTCCACTCTGTTTCTAATGCTATTTTACTGCACAGGCTGAAGTTCTGCAGCTAAAACATGGGGACAATTTGAATCTCTAGGAATATCTTCTCGCACAGTGCTTCCAAGAATAGTGTTATGCCTGAACAAGCAAAACTCGTGGGGAAGCTACACACCCTTATAGCAGAGGAGCTGAAAAGTTCAAACTCAAAAAAGAGTCCTTCACAAAGAGTTAACATAATGTAAAGGGATTGATTGTTGTTTTGGGCCGGGGAATTGGGTCACTACCACATTTTATCCGCCTCTTCCACAGGCTCTTGAGCTGCCCACCCAAGAGGAGGCATTTCAAGGAAAGAAAGGCAGTAGAAACCAGAAGGATACAGGACCAAGAACAAGCACAGTTCTGCTTCTGAACAAACTCTTTTGTCAGGTGTACCAAATTACTTCCTTCTTCCTCAAAAGCCACTTTTTGGAAGCCTGCCCCCTCCTTCTTGCTGGTGTTTCAATGCCTCCATTTATCCACAGTGAGATGTTCTCTAGCTGAGTCATTCTCCTCCCTGCCCTAACCCTTGCTATACTCACTGTGAAAGAGGAGCCATTTGTCTCCTAGGGACATCCCCAGCATTCAGGAGTTTCCCTCATTGCCTGGAGTTCCTGGAAAAGCCCACA
This sequence comes from Pitta sordida, assembly GCA_013390025.1. Lineage (NCBI taxonomy): Eukaryota > Metazoa > Chordata > Aves > Passeriformes > Pittidae > Pitta > Pitta sordida. The sequence continues at coordinate 94,958 of WEKX01026346.1, forward strand.
GCCTCTCCACATCACTGAGACAGTGTCTTCCTATCTCGAAAAAACTGTATCTCCTTTGTCTTTAAGATCTTTCATTAAACAAGTGAATATATTGGATAAATTTTTATATTGTTTTTCCATTGACTCAACTCTTTATCTTGCTGTTTCCCATTTCTTTTGCCTATATAGATAAAATCTCTTCATAATACATGGACTGTGTTCCTGACTTGAACAATAGCTGTTTGGTCTGAATGCTAATCGGATGAAGTCACGCTATTACATAGCACTACAAATTAAATGACTTTGCAAGAGTCCAATTACTTTAATATTCCAATTCCAGCCATGCAGTGATGCCTCTGCTTGCTTTGCAGGGGGGCTACATGAACATAGTCAAGCATATACAATGGAAAAATTGTCCTCAGTAACATCTGTTGCATGAAACACACTTAGTCCTAACAGGCAGATCTGCAGTATCTGGAGTGAGAGGTTTTTCACTTTCTTCTTTGTTTCCAGAACATGCTGGTACTCTCCACCACTTTGAGCCCAAGGCTTGAAAGATGGAAGAAATATTAATTATCATGATAAAACATGCGGAGTATGTCACAGAAAGGTGTTGGTTCTCTAGTCTATAAATCCATGCAAAACCACTCTGTGTGAAGCTAGGATGTAGTGTGTTCCTCCACCCACACATAGCATCTTTGATTTCATCAGCAAAGAACAGCCAGTCTCCATTCCAAGAAAGGTAGGTGGTTTTGGAGAGAGAGAAAACAAACAAACCAACAGAGAAACAGAAACACCTTCCCCTCTAGCTTGACATTGCAGCTGGCATTGCCACAATGGTCATATGCAAGAGGTGACTTTGTCAATTATGCACAATTAGCTGTTTATCATCCTGTGAAAGCATATATTTATTCTTTTTCCCTAAGGATAACCCCATTTCCTAAAGAAACAAGACAATGTAGCCACAAGTTGGGTGTATCTCTGTATTCATCTGATCCCCTCCCCCAATGTACCTGAGTGGATTTTAAGTTGGTTTTACCCAAATTGACAGAAGGTGGCTGACACAAAATACGTGGTGCCTCCTTACACACTTCATGAACATCCACAGCTGCAGGGAGAGGCTAGACCTTCATTACTCCTGCTGAGGAGAACACACCATGAACTCAGCCTTTATTATACATCAGAGACTCCACCTGGCAGCTCAATCTGAAGATACACATACATAGTTTCCCTGCTTCTGTTGCTCACCAAATCCCCTGTTTACTCTCCAGCTAACCAGTGTGTGTGCAAGAGCAAACAAAGCAGCACAAATATTTGATACAGGCAGCCTTTCCCGTAGCAACAGCTGAAACGAATTTGATTCCCTACAGTGGCTCCTGGCACCAGGCTGCACCCTCTCACCTCCCTGAGATCTGTGTTACCCCAAACAGGCCACAGAGCTAATTTGGGGCTGCCCTTCAGACACAGCTAGAGCAAAAGGGAATCAAGGAAGCCTCTTCCTCTCTCTTCCTGAGTGCATTATCTCACAAGTAGCCTTCTCTGCTCAGCCACCGTTTTTTATCCTATTTTGCAGAAGTCAATATGAGTCTTTCATCCTTCTCTGGATTTGTCTAAAACTGGAGGAGTTCACTTTATGAGGAGAGGACAGATTGATGGATTGCCAGAGAGGCTGCATGGTCCCTCAACAACCACACTAAAGTCCTAAGGACAAGTTCCCTGAAGAATTGCATACTCCCCCCTTCCCTTGTCCTGAACACTGAAGCAAAACACATTTGTGACAAAAATTTTGCACTGCCTCTGTTTTCCTTCTGATTGTGAGGATCCCATTTTGAATTGACCTCAATTTTCATTTAATTAGTAACCTACTTTGCTGTTCCATTAGAACATTTTTAGCTAATTCCTGGGGATTTTGCCTAATTCTGTTTTTTCTTTTCAGAATGAAACGAGCATTACTTTAAGGAAAATGCTTCTCATTTTGACAACATCAATAGTAGTAATAAAAAATAAATAAATCACACAACCCCCCAAAATTTTGAAGATAAACTGTAGAGAGCCAAGCAATAGGGATGTCTGGAGTGACCCCAAAAATCCCTGCATTGAGAATATCCCAATCTACACAGTAAGAGAAGAATAAAGCACTATTCCCCAGTACCAATTAGGCCTCTGTAAAGAAACTGGGACCAAGCTGGGCATTCCCATTTCCTGATTTTGCCTCAGAGCCCTCCAGCAAGGACTGAAGATACTGTAGTAATTACAGCTTCCTTCTGTTTTCCTTCAGCATCAGTGGAAGAGGGAGAAAAATTACCCAACAGAGTACAAAGTAGACAATACAGATTGGTTAAAAAAATCTCTCCAGATTACAAAAACGGGCAGTTAGGTTCAATCGAACTCTGGGATAATAGAATATTTCCAAGCAAATTTGTTTGTTTCACATATTTTATAGGCCTGAGCCCACATTTGGAGTTAAGTTATAAACCTGTTGAGCAAGAGCTGCCAGCAGGAGGAGCGGGAAGCAGTGTCCATGTCCCTTCAGCTCTCTTGGGAGGCTGGGCTGGGATTGCCCTTTTGGTGTGAAGGGACAGGGGCTACGACCCTCAGCATGGCACTGGAACCTCCAGGGAACACAGGGAGAGGAGGGGCCCCACAGACAAAGGTCGGAGAGGGGATGGAACAGACAGGCTTGTCCCATGCACCCTGGTTTGGTAAAAGCCCCCTCCAGCTTGTAACAGTGTAGAGTGGGCAGGACACACAATTTCTGTAAAAGTTTGAAGCCTGTTTTCCAATTTCTTCAAAGACAACAAGTTATCAGGGAAAGTAGACAGCATGGAAAACATGAGGGCTGTGAAGTGAGGCAAGCTGATGAAACCTGTGTTTGTTCAGGGCCTTCAGAATCCTGTGTGGGCAGCAGCTGAAGAAAAAATACTGTCTAACCTTGTCCCCCTTACCATGTATAACTATATGTACACAATATATAGGCAATATATATCCCATGCCAGGCTGCAGAGTATACTCTGCCACACAGCGCTTTGAAGGACAGGCAACTTGGCCTCCCTGTCTCAAAACGGATGAGGGAAACTTGAAGACAAAACATCCCAGAGGCAGTTTTTCACACCTTGTCTCCTATTACTCAGGGTTCACTCAGAAAGCCTAAAGCCTGAACAGCAGCTGAGGGCAGTGTTTCTGCCACAGAAAACACCACAGTGCTGCAGGCTGCCAGCCTGGTCATGTAGCAAGAAGTGTAGCCCTACAACAGCTGTGTTTCTGATCCTATGGGCTCTCTGAAGAGTTATCCAAGGGAGGATCCAAGGGTTGGTTTGCCAGAGAAAATCTACAACTTAAATGCTCCTTGCTTTAAAAATAAATAAATACATAATGAACATTGTTTGCTAATGTGGTGAAGAATGCATTACCTCAACCACTACCATGTTTCATTTCAAGATGATACACGATTTTATCCAGATGGGCTTTCTTTGGAAAGCTTATATTATGAATATTCCATCTCCACTTGGACAGACAAGCCTAAAATTTTATTTGAGTCTCTTCATTTGGCACAGATTGACAGGATTCCCCTGTGCATTTTTACATTGATTCTTTCCAGCAGTAAAAACTTTAGGTTCAGCTTTGCAGGAACCTTCCCACACACATCTGTACCCACAACCCTATGCAGAGCAGCATATGCAGAGATTAGAACTGAAAATCCATATCACATCATTTGCATGATTTTCTGCTGGCATGAGAGGCCAGTGATTGTGTAAATTCCAGTCCCCAGTGTTTCACCTCCACTGTACTCCAGGGGCACATCTGCCAGACACCGTCTGGAGGCCAAAAATCACAACTACAGATCGGCTTCCCGGACATCCCAAGATCTCTCTGACAGGAGCCATGTTTAAATATTAACACAAAAATCAAAGCTCAGCCATTTCTCTACGTAACATCCACTGCAGGTATCTCTGGCTACAACCTAAGGCAGGAATGCCCAAGGCACCTGCACTGCCAAAGGAGCTATTGGATAGGGTATATCAATATACTGATATAGATAAGTTAAAATGTAGTCACATATTAACATATTGCTATATTAATATATAATGTAGTGATACATATAACGATATATTAATCTTTCATCTATTAATATGAGGTGGGATATACTAACAACAAAACTCAGGGCCTTTATCTTCATTGCTGAACAGGTCATTTAGGGGAGGAGGTAGGAGAAAACAGATGAGCTTTTGTATAGACACCTAATCTTCAGAAACACTCAGCATCAAGCATCTCCCATTGTCACCTCTGGACAATCTGCACAAGAACTCCATTCCCATCCCATAGTTAGCAGGAAGTTGTTTTAGCCACTAGCCCAGGTATAGCTCAGGATATCCAAGAAGATTCAAATCACAATGTTAAAAGGTCAGTTCTAAAAGATTGTTGTAAATGCTAAACACCATAGACAGATAGCTACAGTGAGGGACTTGTTACAGCAAAAGGAGCCCAAAAGGGTCCTAGGAGAGGGCTAATTATCTTCTGAAACTGTTTCAGAAAAATACCCTGGGCAGGAGCTCTGCATAAGCACAAAGAAAAGCATTAAATTTTTATCAGCATCAGTTCAGGCTGAATAAAGCAGGACTCCCAAACACATGCTGATAAAACATTTACACTGCATCACTGTGTTTTCTTCCAAAACCAGAAAAGCATTTAGAAGAGACATGGCACTAGAAAGTTCAGCATTGCTACATGATCTGGAAGCTCCCTGAGAGTCTTCAACATTTTCTGACCCATTCTTCTCTTACAGGAACAAAAGAAACACCAATAAAGCAAGAGGTGGGAAAAACCTGGGGGGGAACATCAGGAACAGGCAAGGCAAAGGAAAGGGAAGAGTATTTGTGATGCGTTCATCTGCTGCCAGTAACAGGATGTAGCCCATCTTTCTGTTGCTTCCCACTTCCCAGGAAAGAGGAGGGAGTGCTATATAAAGATTCAGAGACAGTAACCCAGCTTCTGAGAGCTGCACAGCACCAACTGCCAGCACATTGGCAGTGTTCCTCTGCCGCCTTCATCACAACCATTCTGCCATTCATCGCTCATGGCAAGTTTTTCCCTGCAAAGGAGAAAGATACGGTCCTCAAGGAACCAAAATTAGGTAGTTTGTAAGGATTTTTCTAAATTATCAAGCAAATTAAAAACGGAATCACTATTTTTTTCCCATCCTGAACAAGCACGTTATCTGCACTGTTACGCACTTAGCTCCCCAGCACATGTTATTTACCGGCTGTCAAGGGCCAAGACTCTTGAAAATTAATAACAAATAGCATTAAAGACACATTCCAACAAGGGATTCAAGTAAGTGACTACATATTTCCTTTAGTTTCAAAGGGAGTATTCAGGCTCTTAATTGTACACATCTGTTTAGTGAGCAGGAAATAGTGGTGTGGAGTCGTGTTTGTATGCTCCGTGTCTACATGACAACAAATGCCTTGGAGTCAACAACATCTGAAAACCACACAAACTGCAAACCAAATTAATACAGCTGATCTTCACACAAGGAAAGACATGACTGCACTGATTTGTTGATGAGGATAAGAAGATGAACTGGGCACTCCCTTGCCCTGATTCCTACAAGCCTTACCCTGGGTAACCATCTAGGTCTCCACAAAAGGAAGGTAAAAAAGCTGTAAAATATCTGCTGGACAAAAATGTCTACGGATCCCACTTTGTACAAGTGAGACTTGAGTCCTTCATGTCAGGAACTGCCTTCCCACACCCTTTGCATGAGTAAATGGAGAAAAAGCATATTAACATTTTCTTTCCTCTTCCTTCCCAGTCCCAGGGGGCCATCACACCCAGATAAATCAGGAACTCCAAGTTGGACTGTCATTTTACATAAAATACACAACAAATCTTCCGTGGTACAACTACTTCCAAAGAGAAGCAGATGCATCTTGTGATTATTAATTTATTCTAACATTTTTGAAGAGAAGAGATGGGGAGGGATATTGATTTGTATGGCAGGTACTGACTGATATTTAAAACCTTTGGCATTACCATATGTCCCTGGAAATAACTGCCAGGGCTGTTAGTTGCTGTCACTGATGACAGCATGTAAATTACCATCTAATCCACATACACAATTAAATAATTAGATGCCATATGTAAGAGCAGTTATTTATAGGTCTGGAATCAGAGAAAAAGTTTAAACCTCATCTTTATAATGTATGTTCTTATGAATCAGATCCTCTTGATCATAGATACATATCTTCATTACTGAGTGCCCTATCCTACCTTAAAAAAAAATTTAAATCACAATTAATATCTCATAGTATTGATTTTCCCCCATGATGCACTGTCTCTATCCTGGTGGCAGGATGCTATAACTGCCAGGCACAAAATGCTTGTCAACTTTTGGAGCTCACTATGAACAAAATAAGCCAGGAAAAAAACCCATCCTGCTGAAGGTCTGTCCACGGCATTCAATGAAGGCCTGAGCTATTCTTACAAACAGCTGACCTAGATTCTCTGCCTGAATGAGAGTATTTCCCAGCACCAAGGCTTCTCAGAGAATCAGAAATTCATGTGTCGCTTATCATGAGAGACAGGGGAAAAAAAGAAAGAGGACGTAATCTAAAGGGAAAGCAATGGCATCCATTTGTCATAAAAGCTTTATCCATAGCCCCACGAAGCACTCCCCCAATACACTTCTGCTCTCATTTTGGAGTCTGGAAAGGATCACAGCCCTCCTTTCAGTACACGTGGCAGGCCAGGCAACCACAGCTCCATGGAGAGGCTGAGATGTGCCAAGGCTGTGGAGGACACGACTGCACAGTGGGGTGGCCAGTTTGCTGCTCCAGAGCCACCCGCAGCTTTCCGGCAGCTCAGAGGCATCTCCTGCCCCTGGGCCGCCTGCAGCAAGGCTGTGCTGGATCCAGGACCGCTGGCTCACATCATGCCAGGAGGAAATGAGCCAGTGAGGTCTGCTGAGCCCTAGGCTGCCAGGTCATGGTGGGATCCAGCTGCAGACACAGTGCCGGGAAGCTAGGGAGACCTCAACGTGGCAATGCCATGTCCTCCTGGTGAGCCATGAAGGATACTTCTCTATCTACAAGTTCTCCTAGAGATGGGAAGTGCATCCTGTGGCACTCAATAACTTAGAGACGGTGATACGTGTCTCAGAGGGACAGACAGTTGGGTCAGCACTGGAGCTTTTCTCTCTGCCTCTGCTACTGATCCATTTTGCCTTCAACTCCCTGAGATCTCATCAGGCCCCTCCATATGCCCAGCTCAGTAACTTTACGTAGTAACCAACAGTACTCACAAGACCAGTGATCTCCACAGGTGATCTCCGGGAAATCCAAGGATGTCCATCACTGTGGGGGATGCCAGTTTGACACTAAGCTTTGATGGCTGCTGTCACTGTTATCACTGATGCTGAGCTTCCCACACACAGCAGTTCGAGGTCCAGGCCAGCATCTGAGCAACATCCTCTCAGGCAGGATGAGAAGGAGCTGGCAAGCAGGGGTGACTCTTTCATGTTCCCCAAGGTACAGGTTCTACCCCAGGGTTATGCTGTAGTGCTGGCCTCAGGGAGAAGGACACACAGACTGGGTTCCTGGGGTGGGCAGGAGCTGGGCAGACAAGGGTGGTTTCCTTCAGTACCAAAATGTTTTGATCTGCCCCACAGATGAAGACAGAGCTATATTGATACACACAAATTCAGGTCCACTGATCACAGAGGTGTTCTGCCTGTTCTCCAAACATGAACATTCCAGACAGAGGCTACAGAAGAGAATTTCAGCTTATATGGACCCTCACTGACTGCACCACACAGGCATAACCCACACATCCAGCCCACACAGAAGGCAAGACACTGTCGTGGGCCATTCTGCCAGCGAGCAGTCCCCCAACCCCTCTCCTCTGAAATTTCCAGAGGGGCTGCAAAGAAGAGACTCCAAGATCTGTTTAACCACCTCTCAATTCAGATCTAGTTCAGCAAATGAAAACACTGCATCAGGCAGTTGGGTTTTCCTCATCAACTTGGGTTTTTTTGCTTGTGGGCAACATGCAAACTAGGTCACTATTATTCCTACCAAAACACTTGTATGGGTGTTATTTTTACGAAACCATGTGATTGTCTGACTTTTATTTATGAGCACACAGAAACATCCACTGTATATTTTCCTGTCTGTCTTGTTTGGGGTGGTTTGTTTTTTTAGTTCTTTGGGTAGGCTGCTGAGATCTTGGAACTTTTTTTTAGGAGGCAAAGGCAGACTCAGTCAAGTGACCTTGCACTCACATTCCTTGGTGGTCTGCAAAGCAAAGCACAGGCAGTAGTCAGCAAATCAAACCAGACAAGAGCACTGAGAAACTATGAAAAGTTAAGGCAGTGGTGCAGGTGACAAGGACAAGAATATGGAGCAGAGAAGATACTAGGGGGCTATAGGAAGTGGGAAAACAGTTTGAAGGCTGATAGAAAACAAAGATATTCAGCATTCCTTAAAGGGTAAACCTAAGACCTCAGCAACCAGACAAATGTCAGTAGGAAAGTCCAGCTCAGCAACTGAAAACTTACCCAGAGATTCAAGCTCATTTTCTGAGAGCCCTTCTTAACCCTTTGTCACAAACAAAATAAATCGAGGCAAGGAAATTCTGTACCAACTTTTCATTCAGCAGGATGGTGGTCACCACCCTGATGGATATCCATCAGACAAACAAGCCAGAGTGGATCCTCCCAGCAGGGGGAGGCCCTACAGCCAGGGTCTAGCAGAGACCCTCTGTGTCCAGATCTCTATTTCCTTGGCTTTCACTTGGCCTATCTGGAGAATTCAGACTCTTTGCCCACTGCTGGAGTTAACAGGCTCTTCAAGTTCTGGGAATGTGAATCCTTTCACTAACTGTGCATGGTCAGTGTGAAGTTTACACCTCTGTGGATAACTCAGATTGCTTTTATAAACAAAAAAAAAAGACACAGGCATAGGCACTGCCCCTCCTCTCAAGTGAATGCAGATGTCTAAAATTGGCTAGTCAAGCAGCATACCAGTACTGCCTAATTCTCTCCATCAGCAATAGAAGGAATTCAGAATGAGTAGCTCAGACATAGGTGTGTCTGTGTCAGAGCAGTGAACCACAGCCTAAATTTACAGAAATTAACCACAACAGAGCGTCAGAAACTGGCCCCCAGGCCTGTGGGTCTTCTGACTTTAAACTCACATGTAAAAAACCAGATGTATATGATCTGTGAGGGCACAGGGTCAGCTGTAGGGTTGAGGAGTCACATGCTGTAATTGACTGCAGATCTGACAATGGAACTGGCAAAAGTTGCATGCTAGGGTGACTCATCTCAGCAAGAGGGAAGTTCCACATGGGAATCCTGCCTCCCCACCACCCCAGGACAGCACCACTAGCCCAAGGCTTCTTCACAGCTGGGAAACACCTCTGTGTTTGGCTTCAAAACTGAGCAGGAACATCGGAACTCGATGCTGAGAGGATGAAAGCATGGGTACAGGCTGCTCCTGCTACGGGAAAAGGGAGGGGTTGAGCTGGCTGGGAGAGCCTGGTGCTTGCTGACCTTTTCTGCCTCTGCCCGGAGACTGTTGCCTCAGAACCAGGGTCCTTTTGGAGTCTCAAGTGCCTCTTTGGCAATCCACCAACACATGGCAGACTTTCAAATTCAGCAAAGTTGTTTCCATCTGTCCTTTGTAATTGACCTTGAGCCCTGAAGCTCCCATCCCAGAATCCTGCCTCCTGAGCTAATTGGTGATATCGTCTTGGTATCTGCAAAAAGAAACAAGAACTTCAAAAGAAACAACACAGGCAGAGGCAAAGACAACTGGACCAGATCCAACTCAACTTCCAAACTGCAACTAACATTGCCCTCTCATGCAAGACCATGCTTAGAGCATTAGGTACACAGAGCTACACAAACTACATCCTGCAGGCAGGGTGGGCAGCTGCAGGTTGTCCTGGAAACAGACATGAACGAACACAAATGAACGGGGAAATGGAAGGCACAGCAAGGCAATTCAGCAACGTGGCACAGCAAGGCAATTCAGTTCTGTGTTTATGAGGCAGAGAGTGAGAATGTGAGAGGTGTTTTAAGAACACGGGACATATCCTGCAAACTTGCTGGAATGGTGTGGGTGATACAAGCTGCCTGGAGGGTTAGCCATGTGTCACTGTGTCATCATCTAACATCGATGTGCCACATGATTTTAAGATTGCTCTCAAGAAAACTAGTGGTTCAGAATAAATATCATGAAGGCAGCTTCTTACACTCCAAATTTTCCATTTTTTCTCCATCCCTCATATAATACTCACACACAGGTCACTCCTGTTACCGATAACCTGCAACACCTTGCATTTGATGTTGCACTGAATTTTCTGTAACTAGGTATATTTTGGGGGGATGAATTAATTCACAAATAAAGTATATTTTATCAGACACTGACACACGCATTTTCTATCTCATTGTTTAAATCAGCAAGCTAATACTGCCTTGAAAAAGAACTGAAAGCAGCAATTATTCATTCACTGTACTCATTAGCAGAAAATCAGATTTCCAGCCATTTCAGTTACTCTCTTGAAATTACGCAGTTAGTGGTTGGTGCCAGATTCCCATTTAGTGCAAGAGCCTTTTGTAACAACAACAGACAATAGCCTCTTCTTCATTTATCAGGCTTCCCATGAGAGGAAAAATTCATGTTACAAAGGAAGGGATACATAATCATGCCTTACTAGTTCAAGGTACACGGGACTTTCACAAGTCCCTTAGAAAAGTCAGTGTACACAACATCCAGGGAAGTTATGAGTAGCCCAAGAAAAACAGCCTGGTCTCGGTAACAGAAGTACTAATGAGTGCAGAACAATAGCAACAGGTGGGCAGGCCAATAAAAAGCAGAAGGAGAAGTGTAAAGGGAGCCAGGTTATCAGCTGTGCTGTAACAGGAGAGCGGGTGCAGCTCTGCTCTGTTGCCCACCTGCGCCATGCACGGTGTCACTGAAGTTCATGGAGCCACCCCAGAAGCTGAAGCTGCTGCAGAGGTGAGAAATGCAACTCCTCTGTTCTTGCTAAACAGAAACCACTAGTCCTCATCTCCTTTCATGAATGTGATGTTCTCTTCTCTGCAACGTTTTCTCATGGGAACGTGCATGTGCCTCTCCAGTGCAAAGCTGCTCAGAGAGCAAATTCAAGGTCACATCAGACTCATTCTTTAAATAGCACTTTTCTTTTTTTTTTTTACAAGCATGAGATGAAGACTTAGTGTCTTTTTCAGAGAAGGTAATGTTTTATTTAAAATGGCCTGCCAGTACCATGAATTTTACATGACAGAAGCTCTATCCCACAACATCTTTTAACCTCTCCTCCTTAGTCATCAGAGCTCTGATCCCTCATCCAGGAAATGTGGCACATCACACCAGGAGCTCTGGCACGGGATCTGGCTCATGTTGTACACAGGCCTATCTGTGTTGACCACCCTGAAAACACAGCCTGCACTGAAGCATCACCTTAGGGACAGACCTGCTGCATCAGCTCCTCCTCACAATGTGTCCCACAGAAATCCCCCCCCTCCCCATGCTGGCTGTTAGGAGATACTCAGATGTGAGCAGGGAGCTGGCAGGTCTAGCAGAGTATCTTATCTGCTCCAAGGCCTCTGGAGGTCACAGATAAGCAAACTCGGGCAAGGGCAATACAAGCAAAATACAACAAGGAGATCAGAGCACAACAACAGATCAGAGGATCTTCCCATGATTTTGGTTCTAGAGCAGAGCTCGATGTCTGTGCAGTTCTACTTGGTCACAAGCATTCAGAAAGGCTGACTTCTGCAGTGAACCAAATGTATTCAAGTCGCAATTAGCCATGGAAGATTAGCTGGGTTTAGGATTAACCGGACACTCCCTCCCCATAGCAACCACAGCTACAACACTGCACATGGGGAACGCAAGCCTCGGGGCTGTGCCCCACTGTCACCCCAGCAGGTTAAAGCTGTCCCACTCAGCACAGACACTGGCAGGTTTCTTATAAGCCTTTCACATGCAGAAGACCTGAATAAGTTCTCATCCCCTGACTGACATATAGCCTGTTACTATCCAGGATCTGGTTTTATCTAAGTTACCTCATCCCACATTTTCTTCAATGGCTGAAAGCTTATGATATTTAAGTGAACCAGCCAACACTAAAACAAGAACACACGATGTGGCCTGCAAAAGCTGTCCCAAGCATTAGACAGCTGGTGTGCTGACACCGTTGCCTATGTGCTGAGTAATGATGTCTCACTACTTCTTTGTGCTCCCTTACCCATCTCTTTCCATCTGTTGTTCCTTGGCATCCACTTGGATCATATGCTGCTCAGAGCAGGGCTTTCTGTTAGCACCTAGGAAATAATATGTGACAGGGCACCACAAAATCAGTCTGATTGATCCACATGAGTAATCAGCAAACTGGACGGTTATACAGGGACATGTGTATGAATGGGTTAAGCATGGGGTGTCTGGATGGAAAACGTGACTCAGAAGCGTTACTAACGTTATTCTTTCTCATGTCCATAAACCTCAGTAAGTTAGGGGAGAAACAGAGTGGGTAGAAAAAGACAGCAGGCTGGCGGGCAAGCATCTCTCAAATACAAATGCACTAAATCGTGGGTACACAGATCAGATGCTGAGGAGAGCAGAGCTTTTGCAACTCCTACACACATTCCCATTTCTTCTCTTAAAGCTATTAACTTTACATACTTCTGTGTTTTGTTTTTGCTTCATCTTTCACATACATAGCCCAAGACAGATCTTGTCTTCATGTATCCCAGCGACTTCCTGGCATATCATGTCCATGCAGAGCTACACTCACAGGCTGAGGCATCTCTTTCCCTGCCTTCTGTACATGAGGATAGTGCAACTACACCGGTCACCAGGACAACAGTCACAGCCTGTCAAACTGATAAGAAGTTGGTTGGTTGGGTTCCTGCTCTGAAAAAGAGCAAGACGGGAGCAATAAATGTAATGCACAGCAGTGAACTGCAAGTGACATTTGCTTTTCCCCTTAGGGAGCTGGACTGAGGACGAACATGAGAGTAACAAAGAAAGAAAAGAATCTGAAGTGGCTTGCTATTTAACTTTTAAAGCTCCACTGTTTATTGGAAATGGGAAAGATCCAAGTAAGACACAGGACTGGAGCTCAGGCATGGGGGTTATCTCTGACATCCCATGCAAAGGGAGAAGTTTTGAACCAACATACTCCCACATTTCCAAAAATGACCAAAGCTTACTGTCATGCCAACAGGCTCAGAGGTTGTCCCCATTGGACACGAATATAGGGGGCAACTAAAATAAATAAGCATATGCACTGCTAGAATTGTCTCTCACTAACAGCAGCCAGGACAGCTAAAGGACTGTACTACCTCAGGCCAATACCCAGTATGTCTCCTGTCTGGGCATGAACCCAATCCAGGAGGAAGCCACCTCTTCCTGCAAAATAGCCCCACCAAACAGCACCAAGCTGAATTCAGAATCAGGGTGTGCCATTCAAGAAATCTATTTCACCAAATAGGCATTTGCTAGATATGGAAGTCAAGTTGTAAATCCAAACTTTTGAATGCTGCCAAAGCTCAGGGAAGAATAGAACTGATATCTCTCAGTCTTAGAGCTTCACAGTCTGACCATTTGGCCAGTGCAGAAATAGATATGAAAGACAGTCTAAAAAGAAAACTAGTGGTAGCTGGAAGTCCATTTAATCATGTTATCTATGGCCTATGGCAGGAGTAATGGCACAGACAGAATTTATCAGTGTGGTAAAGCCTTGTCAGAACAAAAAGGAACTCTGCATATTCAGATGAAATACAAAAACTCTGATAAGACTATCTGTCCAAAACTGATAAGAAACACTGTCCTTCTCTTTGAGAGATAGTCATGGACACGGCAGAGCTTCTACCAGAGCAAGACTTCCATCAGCTGTGTTCAAATAAGATCTGGAAATACAGGTCACACTTGTCGAGCTCTAATCTAAATGTCAACAGGGAAGCAATACAAATACGGTCATGTTATATGACATGGGATCAGGCAGACAACAGCCAGTGATAAAAGGAGAGGTGATGGTTAAAGGTCTCATTCTCACTTTTGCTCCCCAGTCCTTCCTTAAACACAGAGGAAGAACTGGAGTCTCCGTATCCTGTCTCTCAACTGTCATTCAGAAGAGAATTTGCTTGATAGAAAGATGGACCAACATTCAGTCACCCTCACTATCCCCTACACAGCACATTAGGGAGAGGGGAACTGCAGGCCAATTACACAAATATCTCTGTTTGGCTGCGGAGGAGATACACAGTGTGGTCCAACACATTCAAGGCCTTTCTAAGCACAATAAAGCAATGCCAAGAAACAGAAAAATGTCATCAAGGCCATATAGTTGGATTTCTTGCATTTGTTCTGCATCTCACTCAAAACAGGCAAACATAATACAGGGAGACAAAGAGGCCTTTCTCAGCAAGCAGCGTGGCGTGCACTGCTGGGTCACCCCAGGCGGCTGTCTGTCTGCCCAGTCCCCTTTACCCTGTTTTGGTTGTAGCTGCATCCTTTCTATATCAAGATGTCAATACTTAATGCACCCTCACCTCTGCCCCCAGCTACACACTTTTTCTGCTTAGCTAATGCTTTTCTTGGCAGGCTCAGCCAGGCAAGTTAGAGTTCAGCTTGCACCCCAATCAGCTGAAGCACAGATGGCTGGCTCTGGGAAATGCTGCAGGGACATGGCCAAAGTGAACTGAAGTCACTTACAAGGAACTGCAAATTGCCCTGTGCTGGTACTCGGCCAGTTTGATTCTGGCCCATGACCGGGCATCCAGCCACAGCCAAAGGACAAATCAAAATAAACAAATCAGGAGTTTCTTCTGGAACATATTATGAAGAGATTTTCAAAGCAGGATTTAAGAACAGAATGCCATCTGTCCACCCCTCAGCAGCATGGACAGCACAATGAAAGGCCTTCTAAAAATCTTTAAATACAGTTAGTGTAAGTGGGAAATGGGCAAGATAAAAGACACGGAACAAGAGTCAAGACATATGCAGCTCTTCAGAGGTGCGGCACAGTTCTCCCATGCAAGTGATGTATGCCAAGCTTTCAGAAATGGTCAGACCAAATGACTGAAGCTTAGCTGGTCCTGAGTAAAGGCTTAAGAATTCGACTTTGTTTTAGCTGATATTTTTATCCATTTGTTGAGAAGCAGTCATTAATTATCACCCTATGAAAGAGACCACTGTGGGAAACTCATGACTAGTAACTCTCCTTTGATTCACGCGTTCTCATTAGCAGGTGTTTGGGAAGAATATATTGTACAGCCTCTTGTGCAATAGCCCTGTGCAGAGTCCACAGTTATAGGGAGACAGACCTCCCCAATACCAACCATGTCTTCCAAAGATCCCTCAGCAGATATACATAGGGTGGAATCATTATGGCAAGCACAACACTATTTGCAAATCTACATCTACAGCACAATAGATAAACAGGCAAAAATCAGCCAAATCTGCCACAACATGAAGTAAGCTACAGAGCTGCCTCTTTAAGACCTTTGCTAGGGTAAGAGAAGACCTGGGTGGTTTGCTCCACAGGAGGGGATAAGGAGGTTTGTGCTGACTCTCAAGCAACCTAGTTAGAAGGCTGGGACTTGGCAGCCCACCACTACTTCCCTGCTGCTCCAGGAACAGAGTAAGCTGTGAGGGATCTGCCGGCACACACCACAGCATACGCTGCACTAAAACAGGCATGGTGCTGGGCAAGGGGCAGGGGCCAAGTCCTTCACCCCTCCTGCCCACCTGAATGTTTTTCAGGGTGCAGAATGCAGTAGCTCAGGACTCTCTGCAGGGGAAATGGTGAGACTCGGCATCTTTGAGAGGAGAAATTTCAGGCTTCATCTGTATGACTCAGCTGTTTACTGTAAGTCTCTGTGGGAGAAGCAGTGGCACTGAGATTCACAATTCATTACCTATAAAATAAAAAGAAGCTTGATCAAGCGTGTACTGTATGCATCCTTCAGAGGATGCATACAGAGACCTACCCTCACAGCAGAGAGACTAAACTACCAAAACCCCTTGTCACAGCATTTCTTGTCTCAGTGCACCAGGAAAAAAAAGGCAAGCAGGGAAAATAAGGGCTTTCTTTAGCCACAGTAGGTGCAACTAATCAAAAGAACTGGATATCTACAAAGTTAAAATAACCATAAGCATACATCTTTGAAGTCAGAGGTGATATATCTATATGGCCATAATCAGGGATAAGTGCACAAAGCCACTACCAGGAGAGACACCTCAGAAGTAAAGTCTCTGAGCTAAGCTGATACATTATCCACTGGAATAAAATGCTGCATATCCATGGACTTGAGTGAGCTCGTGTGCATTTACACACGACCTTCTGGATCCCACCTGCACACAGCCTTCCTAGGTTCACCTAGGACAGAGAATTCATCCATTACCTGGTCATCCATTAAGCTGTCAAATGTGCAAACAATCAGAAAGGAGAGGAGCTGTGTATTTATTATACATTTCTGAATAAGTCATGCCAAACATCTAGGACAAACAATACATTAGGCCCTAAAGAACCCTCTGAAAGCTTTTTGCCTGCTGGAGGCAGCAATGAAAAAGTAACATGATAGAAAGAGAACAGTAAATCATTTATGACAATGATTAAAACCAAACTGTGAGTGAGGTGCAGAAAAACAGCACCATCTCATCTTTGAGAGGGTCGAGTGGTTGTGAAGTGCTTTTAAGAAATCCTACTTTGTGTTCTTCAGTGAAAAGAAGACATATCAGACACAAAATCCATCGAGAACTGGACAACCACAAGTTACAGCTGATTCAGATGCCCCATGACAACATCAGGCACTGAAGCAAAAATGCTACTGTGCTTGAAATTACTTGTGCTAATAAGCCTTAAGGAAAAGGCATGTTAAGGACACCAGTGAAATAAGTATAAATTAGACTCCCAAGGGCTGAATAATGTTTTATACCAGTCATCTCACTCACATGCACACAATCATTTCAGAATCCTAGAATTAAGCTCTGAAAGCATTACAGTGCCAGTGTTCACAGCTACCACAAAATGTAATTCAGTTGTTGGTGCCATAGTTTCCCAGATGAGTGTGGTAGCCACAAATCATGTCATTATTGACATTTATTTCAGATCCCTTCAACTCTGTGAAAATGCCTGATTTAGGAAAGCTTGTTGCATACTAAGACTATCTCGAACAAAAAGGTCAAAACCAGGCATTGTGGATAAGATTTTTTTTTAAATTCAAATAACGCCCTTGAGCTTCAAGAGAAAATTAAGCCTAGATTATGTCTTTGAGACTTCATTGGCCCAACTGTGTGTCTTAGGACTTTTGAAAAACTGGTTCTGGAAACAGTTCAAGACAGTAAAAACCTTTTTAGAAAGTTCTGCCTTACAGAACAAAAGTCTACATTAGGTCAATAAAATCATGCTAGACTTTACAGTCAACACCATGCTTGACCTGGATTCATATTCAAGGATATTTTTAACCTCATTTCTTAAACAAGTATGATTTATGAAATGGTGGGGTGTGTGTTTGTGCCTGTCTCTTCAGCCCCATTTACCTTTTCATGAATTCCCTAGATAATTCCAAATACAGTGACATTCATGGGTGGAGTGAGACATTATTAGTGCTTCAAGTCAGCTTTTATTAGGCATCAAAGAATCCCCACAGGCCAAAACCAGACTTAATTTATCATACCACTCTTGGAAACCATGTGTGTTATCAGCTATTTTAATATTGCTACTTGTCTATGTAATATCCTAAGCATACATAACTCTTGGCACGTGTAAATCCCAGGACAAAGTTTCTCCCTCTGTGTTCATATTTTAAGTCCCACTCCCTCTGCTTTGTTTTTCAGTTTGGCAAATAGTTTACTTCAGTAATATAAATGTTTGAGCTGCAAACCACCAGAGCATTCAAAGACTTTGGCACTGCATCCCAGTCATGTATTATTTGCTTCATTACAAAAGGTAATCCCTATGTTTTTATTAAGAAGCTTGCACCAGCTGTACTCAAGCTGATGGTAAAACACGCCAAATGAGCAGCAGATTCTCAACCATGATGTATAAATTCAACACTGTCCACTACAAGACCTGTAGTTCCCTGCAAAATAGCTTCATCGTTGAAATCAATCCTTAGGGACTTGAAGTCATACTTTGGAGAGAAACGTTTTCTGTGATGTGCCTGTCTGTTTTCAAATGCACAGCTCTGCCCCTCCAGGCAAGCAGCACCTTCAAAGGTTTTGTTTTGGAGAACATGAAGATTTTCCTTTGCCTTCAAAACAGGTTTTTCCTTTGCTTTCAGCACAAGCATCAGGCATACCTTCTCCTCTTCTAGATCTGCCAGCTAAAGCACAAATATAATCCCTGGCTGGGCCTCAGTCCTGCTTCCAACCCCCTGCTCTCCCAGCTCCCTCAGCAACGCCTTGATATTGCTCTAAAGCAAAGAAAGTCCTCCACACTCAAAAGAGCAGAACAGACAAGCAGAATGTGCTGCAACCAGCAGTGCAGACCCCCAGAAACAAGCTCAGCAGCCACGTTTTTGGTCATAGGAGAAGAGCTTTGAAAGCACTTAAGATCTCTAAGTCACCCCAGTCTGGGAGGAGGTTTGGACATGGTTTCTCAATATCAAATGCTACCACACCTTCCTCTTAGGAAAAGTGGAAAGCTAATAAAATAAGTAACTCTGAGAACTCATTACTCTTTTTTGCTACTTTGAGTTAATGTCTGCTGGGAAATCAATACTGATAATCACAGCAGTGGTTGCCAGATCATCAGAAGCCAAAGAAAAAGGACGAAAGATGATCAGTCTGTGGAGGTGCTGGCAAAGCATGTGACAGCTGCAAAGGGACCTGAGCAATAAAAGGGACCTTTCTTTAACATAGTGGAAATGAAAGTGTAAATTGCTAAAACGATATTGGGAGAGAGATTTAACTTAATGCACAGGCAGATTTTGATGTCTGAAGCCTGGCTATGCCAAGTAGCAGGGAAATGTAACTGCAGCGGTTGTTAACGGGCATAATGAACAGGCAGGTAGCTCTGACAGCATGTTCTCAGCTGGAAGCTATATTCCATGGGACTCCTTATCTTCCTCATCCACTTCTTCCAGCAACCATATAAATGAAGCAGGTAGATTTGCCAACCACAACCATGCAACTGCTACATAATGCTATTGCTTGCCAGTTAGGCCCATAGCCAAAGCTGCTGTCTGGACAAACTGGGAAAACCTGGCTTCGCCGGTTCCTATCACCAGCACTTCCACCTGCTGCTGAGCCACACAGAGAAAAGACAGGTCTCCAAGGCACAGACTTCACTGCTGTCAAACACTGGTTTGTATTCTGCACAGAGGCTGTCTCTCCTTGGTGAGGCGACTCCCTTACATAGGCAGACATACACTGGAAGGGAAAGAGGGAGGGCAGAGGGAACCTCACTGTGTCTACTGAGACGACAAGAGAATTGGGGCAGAGCTTGCCTCACGCTGTCAGCTGACACTGGGCCTTTTCAGGGCACTCAGACCCCCCAAACAGTAGCTGGTAGATTCCAGCATTTCTGCAGAGTAACACAAGCAACAAAAAATAACTACCGTAAGTACATAATGGCTGCATGTGTATCTAAGATCATACACTTCCTCTCCTTTTTGCTCTCTTTACGAATTTCTGAATTAGCAGTAGTGGCTAACAAGAATGATGGTGTTACAGAGCACAGAAAGGAAAGCATTTCACAAAGTGAGTCTCCCCAAGATGACTAGTGAGATGCCAAACAGTAGTGACTGTGGAGCTCCAGAACAGTAAAACCAGAATTAACATCTGCCCTTGTGGCTGATCAATGCCTAGAGTCAATCCCGATGGATTTTGCACCCATCCTTGCCCAAAGGTTGCATATTCCAACCTTGCACGTAAATAATTAAACCCTCTCTACACATTGTCAAGATAGGAAGAAGAAAGGCTATTGCTATTCCGTGTAACTATAGATAATCTTGGCCCTCCTTGCATCTTCTGAAGTTACAGCCAAAACTCTGAATAGGGCACAACAAGGAATCCCTCGCTCAGGTGCTGAGGGTTCCTGCCTGCACTGGACAAAAGAAGAGCCTGAACCAGCTGCTGGGAGACAATACATACAGCTTAGAGCAGAGACAAAACATTCTTCAAGGCCAAGGTCACCAACCAGTTTTTGAATTAGGGTTATTCTTACAGGCAGCCACCACACGGATAGGGGACAAACTTGCAGAATAAAGCACAGACAGGACACAAACTTCCCAATCAGAGATATAAAGACACGTGATTGCAACACCAGTTTTTGAATATTTCAAGCAGATATATGTATTAAGATTTTCAGAAGAATTTTCATTTTGCTGTATTATCACAGGCATTGATTCTTTTTATTTCTGATAAAAACTGTTTAAGGCAACGTAGAACAAACTTGAACTGTTCAAGGCTGAACTGAGCAATAATAAAGCATTTTTGTGATAAGGAAATCCACCCTAAGGTCCACTGTGGAAAACTCCCTATTCTTAGATGCGAAACCACTTGTAAAACCTGATGTACTAATGACATTGAAAACATCATAACTTCAAAAGTATATCTAAACCCTGCTTATTTTCTATGAATAAAATGCAAAACACAGAAGTGCTCTGTATATATTTCACCAGCTATGTGAACTATGAACTTTAGGATTCATTAAACCATGACACTTTAAAGTGGGAGGAGAGAAAAGACTTTTCTGTCTTGTCCAAGCCATGAAATATTAAAATGAACAAACTGTAAATATTCATATTCAGTACAAATATTTGGGATCTGACATTTAATATTAATGAATTTTCTGCTGAGGAAGAAATCAACGACTAAGCACTAAGAAGTCAACAATCCACAATTTAAGACTTGTTTGTGTGTACTCAAGGAGGTCATATGACTTCACTTTGATGGAACCTGCTTTTTGTAAAAGAAACACCATCTTAGAAGGTACCTCTTTAACTTAATTATGTTAATTTATATACTATATACATTAAAAAACCCTTTCTTTATGCTGCTAGTAATCATAACTGTTCGGAGTTATTCATTATGTCAAATAGCACCAAATCCAGCTATTTGGTGCTTAGCAGCTCACTAAAGTGGCAGCAGTAGGCTTTAACACTCGTAATTTATTAACCACCTAGGTGTTGTAACATGGAGCTAAAGCCACAGACAGGAGCCATTTAACAAGTTATGTGTGCCACATATTTTCACAGCAAAGGATTTCCTGCTGTGTTTTTCTTGCCTCCCACTTTTTTACGACTTTTTCCCCTCATGGTAACTGCCAAGCTTCACATATTTTGAAGAGAATTCCTTATTTTGCCTTAACACTCTTACATTTCAAAAAGTATATCAAGGAGGTAAATAACATATCCTGAAGTATAACTTTTTCAAATGCAGGTAGTGAAGTCCTGGACAAACTCACATCATGGATTCTCAGTCCCTGGAAGCGTTCAAGGCCAGGCTGGATGGAGGTCTGAGCAATCTGGTGTGGTGAAGGTGTCCCTGCTTGTGGAGGAGGGATGGAACCGATGATCTTTAAGACTCCTTTTAACCCAAACCATTCTATGTTGCTTTACAGGACTGTGTCCTGGCTACAAAAAACAGCTTTCCATATGCAGAAAGGAGAGGTGTAACTCGGGCAGATGCTATCCTGTAGGAGGGGTTCGTTAGAGAGCACCAAGATCTTTTATTGTGCCCACTGGAAGTGTCCAGAACAATGGCTCAGCCTCTGTGATTTCTACTCATCAGCCACCTTCATATATGAATGCAGTCCTTTTGAATATCAGACCAAAAATGTTCAAGATGAACTTGAACAGGAGGAGATGTTTGCTTTGACCACGTTGATGTAATATCAAAGCCAGCCAGGAAACCTAGCTTCGAAATTAACTTCAGGCAGGAAGACTCAAAGCACATAACATCATCTAATGTCACTATTAGTTTTATTGTCGTTCCCTCTCTTTTCCTCTATACATCCACAGAGCCACCAAAAAGCTCTGTATCATTATTCAGTAAGACAGTGACAGGAACCAAGGAGCAGGAACTGCTGGGGAGTGTTTATAGGGCTAAAAGAGCTGGTTCACCACTCTGTTCATAAGTCAGAAAAAAGGGCTTTGCCACTTGAACATTATTGATGTTCTAAAATATCCGAATTACGTAGTTGCTGTGATACCTGAAGAGTGAACACGGAAGATGGGAAAGAACACGTAACAGGGAGAAAGGATCAGTTTCCTGCTTTTTACGTGAGTGTAAATCCACACATGCATTTCAACCAGGGTCCCAATTCAGCTGCACAGGGCTGACAACACTCACTTCACATTAATAACTGAGTTACGAGCATTTGACAATTGTGTCACCCTTGGTAAGGCAGCCCAGGCACTCAGAGCCGCCCATCGCCGAGTCTTTATGACACTGAAGTTAAATAACCCCCAAAGCCGGATGTACAGGAAAAACACAACTTATTCAACAATTTAATTGCTTTAAAACGTTTGTGATGTAGTTGCTGTGATGTCAAGAATTCGCTCACTGCCCGCCAGTCCGTCTCTCGCCTCCGGGGCAGGGANGCTGCCTTGATTGACAACGGTCTCCACCAATAGTCGGGGGGAGCGGCGAGGTCTTAGCCAATAGCTCCGCCGCCAGCCGAGCGGCGAGCCAATAGCGGCGCCGGGGGGCGGGGCGCGCCGCTGGCTGATTGATCCCAGCTCTGGCGTTGTTCAGTCGGAGCGAGAAC